>JANHGO010000043.1:27222951-27351920 GCA_024606505.1 Aquila spilogaster | reverse complement strand
TCTAATGTTTCTTATCAAACAGCCTGTATTATCTTGGCTTGTGTATTCAATTTAAAATAGGTTTTCAATAAGTGCCTCAGAGCTAGAGGTCATTCTCACTTAGTTCCCTGCCACGCGGGGATGTGCGCTGTCTTTTCCTGCCCTTAGAATCTAAAAGCTGTTTGCAGCTTGCTCAAGTGCAGTTTACAAAGTAGGCAGACAGAGAGATTAGAGAACAAGCGAGGGAATATATCATCTGCACATCTATTCACAGCACACAGCCACAGCCAAGGCTGCCGGGGCACGCGCTCCCTTCCACACTTTATTACAGAGTGGGAAGTTGTAGCTGTTCCCTCGTGAGGAAACCAGCACATGGGGACTGGCTGCCACTGGTTGGCTGCCACCAGTTGTCCCCTTCTCTGTATTTTGGATGAGATGTGCATGGGGAGGGAAAGGAGCTCCCAGAGAGCTTCCTAGGTTTTCTGCATCAACCGCCTGCTACGGCTTCCTTCCTTGTAATCAAATCCTCTTTCATTAACTGCCCCATGGCAATAAGAGGCCACAACCCCAGGCCCTGCTTTTGACACAAAAGGAATCAAAGTGAGGTTTTTCAGCAGCGTTTTGTACCTTCAAGGGCAATGACTTCCAGCAGATTGTTAACAAAAACCCCACACTGGGTATACGTGTGCACTTGGGCACTCTCATCCTCCTGAACAGAAGACAAACCCTCACACGCGCTGGGAATACGCTGCTTTCTGTGCTGTTAAATAAACACCTTGCTTGCTGACTGTTCCGCCCTGTTAATAGCTACGAAGCACTGCAAGCTCCGAGCAAGCGCCTTAAAAAGCCTGAATTCACAACGCATTCGCTTTGGTCAGCTCAAATAGACGTTTATTGCTTCTATAACACAGGTTACTTCTCTTTCGATTGCTTTGTCCATGTTATTCAATAGCCTCTAAAAGGGAGAGGACCAACCTTTAATGCAACATCCCGTACAAATTATAGCAAAGCAAAATTTGAATCCTTGCTCATTTAAGTGTTATTTTTACTACTAATGTGAATCCAACCCTGACAAATTAAAACAGGAAGAATTAATTGGATATGCAAATGAGATTATTCAGTATATAAATCTAATTACATACCAATTTGCTTTAACAGCATGAAAAGTTAAAAAAAAAAGCTCTTTGTGAATTGATTGTTTTAAACAACCACCTGTAGCACAACAAGCTGAAAGGCTCTGCATTAGAGGTGCTCACTGTCAGCAATGCTAAGATGGTGTTTGGCAAGGATCGTCCCAAGCACTGTGCTGCTAGGCACCCCGCTTGCTCCTCTGGTTTACCATATTGCTTTATGAGTTTTCAGACACGCACTAAACCAATCCCGGCCTCAGCTCTCCCCAGCAGGGGACAGATGCGAACAAAAAGGGCTGATTAGGGAAACACAACATGCACAGCACGCACTCAGCCCCCATTCAGGTTTCTCTGTCACCTGTAGGAAACAAAAGGGGAAAAGAACAATGAGCAGAACAGTGAACTGCAGGGAGGAAAGATTTCTCCAGGGGACAAATAAAAAACAAACCTTAATTTTGAGTGCTTTGTGTTCAAGAACCAAATTACACAGAAAAGCAACTGACTTCTTTGAGCAACTCTTTGTCAATAAGGGTCAGAGTTATTAATGAGATCATTGGGATTGATTAAGATACAGAATAACAGACACTATAATTAGTGCCCACCATGGCATCTCCGATAGAGGACCCAACCACCTGTTTTCACTGCCTCTAAGCTGAATTTAGTCATACAGCTCTGGATCCCCGATTTACAAATTGAGTCTCTAAAACTATGTGAAATAAAAGGAATTAAAAATACGCTCCAATAGACAAGGAAGCGTTCCAGTGCTTTCACTGTAATATCAGCAAGTATTGAGATTGCCTTATCAAAAGCACAGTGCTAATACAGAAAATTAATCAGAACCATTAAGGCTGGAAAAGACCACTGAGAACATCTAGTCCAGCTGCCAGCCCATCACCACCCATGTGTCCTGCATGAAATCTGTACTCTGAACTAGATGTATACTACAATGTATTTAGAAGCGTTTTTAACAAGTAAGCCAAGGCCAAATATGGTCAAGGGATTAAGTGTTTTCATGAGAAAAAGCCCTTGGAAGTGAATGCAGACAAGGGGTCGGCCCAAAGTTCATGTGAGCATCCAGGCTGCGCTGCACAGAGCATCCTTTGGCTTCCCTTCCACTTTCCCACGCATCATCAATTTGATGCCTCCAGTTTCAGCCAAACGAGGTTCCCTGGAACCTAGTTATCAGTGAGTCCGTGTTCTCTGCTACCTGTGGGGCTCTAAGAGCAGCAGCTGTATCCAAACGCATCACGATCTCATGCAGCATCTCAGGGCTCACTGCTGGGTACAGAATATCACTGTGCACACCGCAGCCTGACCTGGGGTGAGAACTGGTGCGGTCTTTAATAGGGCTGATCCCCCCATGAAGGACGCCCAGCACTTCTATAGGGAAATCAGACAGCTCCGTAATTAACTAGCCCACACACACACACGGCACTCCTGCTCTCAATGCATGTGCTAAGCCATAAACACTCAATGCAGAATTGTGTTATCAAGGAGGATGCAGTTATGCTTATCCTTGTATGCATTTTCAGACTGTACTGATAATGAAGGATAGCTCGAGTTAAGTGTTATGCAGCTACAGAGAGTGGTAATACATTCCCATGGTCTGGCTAATACATTTTTCATGTAAGTACAGACTGGATACCCATACAGTACAGTACAGTGAAACCAATACATTTTTTATTACTTTAAATGCTTCGTGGGCAGCTGCACAGTAACTAAGGAACTTACATGAGATCTTCTGAAATCCTCAAACAACACAAACAGTTTGTGCACTCCTACATTTTCCTGTTCCCAATGCACAGTGACTGCAAGGGACAAAGTCCTACTCCTGCACAGCATCGCTGTGTCTTCCTCTGTGTTCTCAAGCACTGCTGAGCAAAGAAGCTGCCCAAATGTTGCCATTTTTTCTCCCATTTTCCGCACTTTCCCAGTGCAGCACACAGTGGGGACAACGGGCTGAGTCCTGGCAGCTGCCTCTTATTTACTTATTTTTTTCAAGCTATGTTACAACATCTACCAAACTGCATAAAATTCTGGCTAACTTTTGTAATACCGTCTCCTTGCTTTGCTGGCAATGGATGCTACAATAAGGAAAGTTAAAGCACTGAAAGCCTCTGTCATAAGTTTAAACACAACACCTTGCCGGAGCTGTGAACTCTGCTGCTGACTCCAACGTGTAAAACCTCACAGGCTAACAACCTCTCGCAGATCAATCCTGCAAAACACTGACAGGCGCATTTCGCTTATATCACTGAGAAAAACCAACGCCATAAGCACATTTTGTACGCAGCAAGCATGTTTCAGGAACAGCACAGCCACATCTGAGCAGGAACTCTGAGTCTGACAGCTGTCAGGATGAACTGAAAGCGCGACCTCAAAGAAAACTTTAAAAGTGTGGTTCAAAAACAAATAGAAAAACAAATATGGAGAAACACCATTAATTGAACTGTTACTGCCTGCAGCGATGACAAAAGAACAGAAGAAGGAATAACTACCACTGCTCCAAGGGAAGGGTGAAGATTACCCTTCCTCAAACCCACAGCTCAGGTCCTCATCTCCCGTGCACTATTTCAGCATGGTTCAGCAACTCTGGGCCTTTCTGAGATGCCCAGGCACTGCTGCAGCACCAGGATGTCACCCTACAGACATGCTGGGCTCCACTGGCACATGCTGCAGATGCTGGCTCTTGCAGCCCTGCCCACAGTTTCTTCATCTTCATGGATTTTCTATGTCATTCCTATTCCCAAATCAAATTCACCATTTAGTCTGAGACGACATGCAGCAGCTTGACCCAGCAATTCAGCACCAAAATACCACTAGGGACAGTGCCACCTCCCGCTGACAAAGCCCTGGGTTCTATGAATGAGCTCTAAATCCTTCTGCAACACCACATCCAAGTGTGCCCTTTCTTGCACCCTGCAGGGGCTTAATTAACGTGACTAATGCCTGTCAAACCTTGTTCTTTCATGATGAGGGAGACAATCATATGCTTTGCCTCACACTGAGATGTGCTGTCCGTAATACCTGTTTGCATGCATTTACATGGAAAAAAAGAAGAAAAAAAGGAGACAGTTGTAAGCATTAAACATAGTCAGGATGACAAAGCTGCAGCTAAAGCTGAGCTCAGAATGCCTCCTCCTTTCAGCAGCATTTGGTGGCTCCGTGCCTTGTGCTTGCAATGCAAGCCCGGTGTACTCCCACTGCTTTGCTCTCCTCGCCGCTGCACAGGGCAAAGCTCATGCAATTTCTGCAATTCATCATTCACATACAGCTCCTGCAGCCAGAGCTGCGGAAGAGGACATGTTTGTAAATAAACATCCATCACGGCTGCTTGCTCACACTTGTATTTTCTTGCTCCTTCACCTTTTTTGCTTATTTTCTTCTGATAAATACGGCTGTGGTTGAGCAACCGTCACCTCGTGCTGCACTGCCATTGGAACGAAAAAGGGGTGCTGACTAATTACAGGATTATACAGCAATTTGTGCCCAGTAGGCAAGATTTAGCTCGCGGAGAAATACTGAAATCATACAAAAGGACCACTGGCACTGACCCACAGCACCACAGTGCCAAATGTTTGGTGCACACATTGGTGCCAATACACCACGGAGCAAACTCAGCATTTACCTGCATGGCTGGAGCTATGAGCAATTACAAACTCCCATTACAAAAGCACTTCCTAGTTCTGGAGAGCTTGTGAGACAGGCGTATTAAATGAGCAATAAAACGCAACTTAATAGGGTCGCTGTTAAATTAGTTTCAATTATCAAACCCCATTTTAACCAAATGAATACCTGGCTTCCCTCCAGGATGCACATAATTTACATGGAAAAGTGCTGGGTTCTCCCCCTACCTGCTAATCAATGACTTGGCACTGCTCTGCCTTCCGTTAGGGAATAAATGCCATATTCTCTACTGAGTACATGAACGTACCAAAAAAATAGAGATGACAAAACATGCAAGTTCAAGAAGAAATAAGAAAACAAAAGCCAATTGTTAAACTTTTGATGAAGCAAAGTCAGTATTATTAAATTTTGGAAAACTCTATACAGACTGTTTTCTCATTAGTTGTCTGAAGAGCATTTTCAGGACATTCTGACGACTAATAAAAGACCAAGAGAACCTCTTATAGTTTCAGAGTTGCCTACGTTTCTTTCTCTGGGTATGGTCACAGAGTACTTGTTTGTCAAGCACAGAGGAGGTTGGAGATCTCTCCAGTGCTGTCCCACAGGCATCAGATCTGCATTAGGCGTTCAGAGGACCACAAACCCATGACAAATCTGTGAGGTGAAGGATCGTGATACTTCAAATTACTGCCAAATCACAACTGGGACGTCAGTAGAAGAGCTTAGAAACAGATGACACTGTTGTTTGTTCCATACGTAACTCTCCTTATGAGGGACAGCGTATTTAAAAAGAAACTTGAAGTAGATTACTTGACACCAAGAATTTTGCAGCAGTTTCTCGGAAGCCAAGAAAGTGTGTTTCTCATCTTCATTCCACCCATGCATCCAGCTGCTTCCAGCCCTTTTTTATCTTGCTCTGTCTTCTGCATCACCCCCTGCCTCTGCATCTCAGAAAGCCAAGCCATCAGCCTGTCTTCTTTCAAGTCCCTCTTCAAATGTCGTCTAGTAAAGCCCACCCAGCACGAACCTAGAGAAAATGCCATTTCACATGGATCATCCTAAAAACGGAAGGAGAGTGAGTGCTACAGGAATACAGCTTGATCTGGCTCTCAGTGAGAGTTTCATCTCCTCTGCTCACACAGACGGAATGCTTTCAGGGCAGAAATACTTTATTCCTCCAAGTCCCACAGAACACCCATTGTATTATTTCCCTTTTGCAAGTGAAAACAAAAGTAGCATTATGAACTTTGCTAGGGATCTTTTTTGCATTCATGGAATACTTAGATGGCATGAGCTACATGACGGCAGGGCAGATATCCCAACAACGATCACGAGGAAGCCATCCAAACCATGCTCGACTCAACACGTTCAAACAAACCTCCTTATAAATACACTTCTTAACTATGCAATAAGGACATGGGATGTTCTATAAATCACAAATTCTGTTAAAACAGATGCACTTTTCACAGTTTTAATCTCAGAAAAGTGGATTTAAGACACATCAAAATATTAAGATAGATTTATTTCTCCTACATTTACTGACACCTGGAAAGTTTAATTAAGTTGAGAGTCACCAACTTCAGCTGAAGATGGCTGGATGGTTAATTAGTTGCCTGTCTACCTGATTATCAACTTCTGCAGTACTCGATTATAAATGGTTGTAATGCTTGCCTTGCTTCACAGCCTAATTAACGGGATATAGACTATTTAACAATCATGTGTTGGTTTGATTATGAAGTTAAACGCACAAATTTTACTGCTAAATAACAATTCAAACACGCAAAGAAAAACAAACGGAACCACTGTAGCGATAATGTGCACGTTCTTGTTTTACTCTTTGCAAAACTTTTCTAAACCTTGTAATAAGGAGTCTGGGCAGCCCATCACGAGTGCTAACTGTCACAGCATTTGACAAACGCTCCCAATAAACCAGCATTAAATAACATTCACGTGAGTGATCTGCACAATAACATTCTGTGCTCTATTCATTAAAAGCAGCATTCATGGTGAGCAGCTCACTTACTTTCCATGGACAGACTTGCAGCACAGACTCCTCTGCTGCAGGAGCACGTAAGCATCCACGCTGGTGAACTGCTAAATTCTGCAGGACATGGAGCCCTGGTGACAAGCAGAGCCCACGCGTAGAAGGCAACATGCAGTTCTGTGAGACCCCACAGAACCATGCAGGTTATCACAAGGAGCCTCACTTTCTGCTACAGGCAACATCAGCCTGCCATGCTCTGCCAGCTTACACCAACTGGAGGATAATTCTGCCATTCCCAACACTTACAGTACCATAATTATCAAAGTCTAATTAACCCCTCCCCCTTTAATACCATTTGGATGATCACCCTTGATTGCTGCTCAGCTGAAAGACTTTATCCAAATAACAACCATCAACATCATTTTTGGTCAGCTTATGCTCAGCTGCAGAGATAGGACAGGAGGCAAAAGCAAAAGATTTAACCCCACCAGCCCCAAGTGAAAAGCAACTGTTCCTCCTGCTGCACCCACTGCTATTCTAAAGGAAGAAAATATCTTTGGATAGAAACTTTTGCATGTAGTGAATACAAATATCATTATTTCTAGCTATACACTGTAGCCTAGGATTGCAGTTCATAGAATTAAGATTAGAAAACACCGCTAAGTCGCCCAGTGCAACCACAGTTCTCAAACCAAAGATGCTGGAACATGGGAACAGAGATAACAGCAAACCCCAGTGCCTGGTTTGCACCATATCTCTTACATTCCCATTCTGCTCAATGACCACATAAAGATTGTAAAGACTGCAAAATGAGGTCCCTTTCCAATAATATTTAGATTTGCTAAGAAGGACTATTTTACCTATAAAAGCAATTGACTAAGCACCTGAAATGTTGCCATAACATTTCAGTCTCACTGTCCATAAAGAAGCATTTTGAGTCCAAATTCTCCCTAATTTGATAGATGCTTAGAAAAGTAGGTATTTTTCTAACTCCCTAAGTGAGATTTAATTTCAATACCTACGTACTAATTTAAATGCAAAGAAGCTAAATTGAAAAGAGGCATCATATAAAATGCACAGGGGATCAATACACAGTCAGATAGTCAGAACATCTGCTTATAAAAATGTCTGTGTATCCTATTTTATTTTAAGTGTATCATCTCACATCAATAATTTTTCTTTGAGAAAGATGTAATTAAACTTGCCCAGATGGACTTGTGAGTTAAACAGAGAAAAAACATTATGTACCTAATCATGTGCATGTGAGAGAAATGAGAGAACTGCACTGATACTGTCTCTAACTTTATAATTGGGGAAATTATGGCCTAAATCGGTGTCAGGTCACATCGAGCGAGGGCTTTGCTGCGCAGATCAGAAGCATGAAATGGATGCAGACCAATCCTCTGCAATCACAGAAAAACTTGTCATATAATCTCCAAATAAGCATTAATTACATATAATCATATACATTTTCCAACCTCCCCTCCCCAGCAATGCACAGCTGGATGATACCGTAATCCCATCTGGTGGCTAAAAGTCTTGTGGTTTCCATTTTACTTAATTGTTGCCCACTTCAGATTTAATTGTTGTCATCTTTTAGCTCTTCCCCTCTGAAGTTTTTTCCAATTAACACTTGATTTTTCTCACTTAAACCAACCTCTTTATCCCCAGACAACAGTAGTAGTGCCTTGTACCATTCCGAAAATCCCTTTAACATGAAGGATCAGGATTGTACGTAACATCCTCTCCAAGATGGCATCAAGGTTTAATACAACCTTGATGCACCCTTTTCTATTGGAAATCCCTCCTTGAAGCGTGTTCATAGAGTTTGCATAGCTTTTCCCTGACATTAGAGGAATGCTAGATGGTTCTGGCATGAGTTAAAGACACTTGAACTCTACTTAGCAACAGAAAACACAAGGGAAGGACTTTCCTTGGGAGTACTCCAGCCTAAGTGCTCAGAACAGACTTGTGCCAGCTCCAGCATCACCTCCACTGCATCTTTCAGGAACCCAAACTGCCAAATGTTATCAGTGCCAAACCATAATGCTCGTGGTCTTTGCTTCAGCACATACAGTTGTTCTTACCATGAAAACAGTAACTTTTACAGCAGCGCATCCTATTAGCCACACAACAATTTTCATCCATTGCAAAATCATCCCTTGACATGATGAGAACACAACACAAATCAATTCAACCACAGTCAAGAGGTAGTAACGCTTGGGACACAGGTTGAGATGGCACTAGACTCAGCCTGAGGCTTTCAGAGCACTGGGGAGCTTCACTTCACACTAAAAGCCCTGGTTTTACTTATACTGTTACGGGATATCTCAAGAAAAGATGGATGAAGTAGAGCTCCATGACTGCCGAAAGATGAACAGAATCTGCTAATACGGAATTTCAGGGCACATTTATAAAGCATCTTTAACAGACCATGCTACTCACCACGTACCCTCTGAACAAAGGGATTACTTTGCCCATATGCTATCTGGGGTCACCTGGCCTTCCCTCCCACCTCCCTGGCTCTCCTGCAATGGAAGCACCTGCAGAAACACGGAAGCACAGGTTTGCTAACATTCAGGTGGTTGTTCTGGCAATAAAACTTGGGAAATCATAGAGGACAAACCACCTTCATCTTCCCTGGAGCTCCACCATTCACTGCTCTCTTTACCTGGCAGCAGCCTAGCCCAGATGAGATGGACAGGGGTCTTTCATTCCACAAAATATCTTTTATTGCAGGCAGTGCCTCTCCAAAAGCCTGTTCAGAAATACCTGTTCCACACCTCCCTGTAGGGGCAACGTAAAGCACATTTTTAGACAGCTTACTTAAAAGTTTTCTGACATACGACTGGTGCACTCACAGCACTGATCTGTGATAACACGTTTGCTGAGATGGTAAAGTTATATGATAAATGCCAGTAAGTATTTCATTTTCAGTAGAAAACCCATACTCACAGCTAGCACGCACTGCTCTCCTGTCTGACTTCTTTCTAAGCCACTTGAAAATACAGGAGCTTGGTGAGCAAAAACCTCAAGTAATTCAGAAAAAACCTCCAAGTATTAAGGATGAGCCTGATCTCATCTGCATAAACCTCCCACGAACTTCAGTGACAGCTTTCCAAGAGCCAAGAAGCCAAGGGCTGTGTCGTGTTGAAGAAGCGATATTAATAGGAGTCATTCCGAGCTTTATCTATTCCAAGTGCTGTGCAAACAGTAATTAGGCAGTCGGGTACAGAAATGCAAAGTGCTGCAGAACTGACCAAAATATAAATTAATTAATTATAGAGCGGCAACAGATTAATCACTTCCTAGCTAACATCAAAGCGCTAGTCATGGGAACCACACAGCATCAGAAGAAAGCGCTGAACAAATTGAATTGCCGTATCACAGAAGACCAACGTTCAATATGTACAACTACTTCTTGCTCTAATTATTCATATTCAGACATGAAATTTAGCAGAATTTCTTCTGTACATAACCCACATCCGTTTGGATAGACACATGCATTCAAATTGGCTTGTAAATATTCATCTTCGAAGGAACTTTGAGTTTTAATTTGTAACAGAGTGGGATGCCCAGATCTCATTGGAATTCAATGGGAACTGGTGAAGAAATGTCCAACACTTCCTGAAAAATCACCCTTTGTTTGATGTAGACTGGCCCCGCTGATTACATGCTCTTTTATGCTTTCTATTTGCGTAGTAAATGATCAGTGTCTACACTAACTTAGGCCTTGTGTTGTTATGAAGTCTGAAAATAAAGTACTTTATCAGAATGAGACACTTTGTGAATATATACATACAGTGCAGAGTAAGTTTTCGCACACACACATATTTGCTCCTTAAGGCCAGTTCTTTTCTCAAGCTGTATTGATAGAAATTACAGTGATTTTTGTGCAACAGTGGAAAGCACTTCAATACTGATTGCTTTTTTTTTTCCCAAGGAATTACACAGCCATGCTCTAAATACTCTGGCCTGAACCACTGCCGAGGCATTTGGCTATGCTGTATCAGCATCTGACAAAAGGAGAAAGAATGCCTGGACAGGCATTCTTATGAGAATATTATCCTATTCAAAGACAGTTCTGAAAGAAAGAAAAGCATTGAGAATAAGCTCTTCTTCTGACTTCTGCTCTCTCGTGCATAGTTCTAAATTAAGAAATGGTATTTTTCAGCAGATAATAGGTGAAACAATGCTTTCATTTTACCCTAAAAAGGAATATATAGGATTTGATGCTGAGAAACGTGAGGCTGCCCCTGGATCTGCAGAAGGAAGCAGGGTGCTGCTGGGCTGTGCTGCCACCTGCACTGGGACACCGAGGGCCACCAGAAGCCCGTCAGCAAATACCAGCACAGCCCCTGCTCCGGTGGGGTCACAGATCCCACCACACAGATCACAGCCCCTGTGATCCATGGCAAACAAGGGCCTCCGCAGCCCAGAGCCCTCCTGCAGAAGCCATGCCAGCACAGAGCAAGAGCAGCTTTTTCTTATGCATTCAAACTGGGACACAACAAACACTTGATCCCGCGTCTTGGCTTGCGCTTCTGAAGCTGCTTCATCACCCTGTTCGGAGCAGATACAGCTGCCACTGCGCCTTCCCTTTCACAAACCAAACTCATGGAAACAGAAGCATCATTAAGGGGCTGCAAGAGCAATTTGCTCACTGAAGCTGTTGTGTTTACATGGTGCTCGCTAAGAAGAAAGGAGGGAGAGCTTTGCTTGTGCTGAGCAGAGATCTTGGTAAAGGGTGAGAGCAAATACAAGGGCAGAAAGCAGAGCCCGCAAGGCTGGGCAGGAGAGCAGGTCATGAGAGTAAAGCAGAAGTGCTTCTCAAGGGCTGCCAGGCTCCTTCATCCTCTGCCAAAACCTGCGTGGATTTTCCCAGGTTAAATCACGTTATAAAATATGCACATCCATACTTGCACCGGTAACGCTTCTCTTTGAGCAGGACTGCAGCACACTAGCACACAAATAAGACCTCAGAGGTGCAGCTCATCGCTGCAGGAAGCAAACGAGGCAAAGATCTGCGTAAGAGCCACAAAAAAGCAGGACGTTTCCTGTCAGGTTGCTCTGCACGTCACAGCCACGCTGCCAGGCCCTGCTCCATGTGCTCAGCAGGAGGTGCAGGTCCGACCACCGCTCTGCTGCGCCTTCTGCAAAACAAAACCATCTCTCACTCATCGCCCACAGCACAGCTTGCACTGAGCATCTGGAACTCCCCTCGCTAGAACTCAGAAAGCAATAGGAGACTGATGTGATGCTAGGAGGACACTCAATGCGTGGCAAGAAGTGCTGCTGCACGTTCTGCTGAAGCTTTCGTTTTGCTGACCTTAGGCTTTCTGCAACAGATGCCGAAAATATAGAAATTACAGTACAAAAATACGTTCCACGCTTTTGTTTTTTCCATAGTTTTGCTTTTTTGCTTGTAATAAAGGCTCCTGCTTTCCGTGCTCCCACAGCATAACTTCTGGAGGGTTACAGCTCCCGGGCAGCGGTGGCACCGCATTGCAGAATCTCTCTGCATCCAATTTGCTGCCAGCTCACAAACTGTCATAGCACATTTAGGAAGACTTGGAACCAAATTTCAAAAATAGGGGCTGATATGTACCAGAATAAAAGCGCCTTTGCGTTCAGCAGAGCTAAGCAAGAGGAAAGTAAGCGCTACTAGAAGTAGTTTGCTAGTACCTAATGCTGAAATAGGGCCCTGACAGTGTTCACATAGAAAATGAGCACAAGTTACTAAACAAAACGCTGAGTGCGAAGCAGCAGATAAATTAGAGCAAACAAGATGAACACCACGGTGACATATACATTAATTAAAATCTAACAGCCCTCACTCAGAACAAAACACATCAGAGAACCACAGCAGTGGCAGAGCCCGTGGCAGCAGAGCTGTTTGCCTGGAGTGAGCTTTGTTGGCCCTTTGCAAACCTGAGATGTCTTCAGGAATTGTTTCAGCTGCAGAAAAATGGCACATCCTCCAGAAATGTTATTTTGCTCAAAACAGTGCAACTCTCAGGGAAAAAAAAAAATGTTAAATACAGACAGCAGCAGAAGATGGTTTTATTGATGAAATATGTTATTCTAATTATTTGTTAAATGAAGTGTGTTCTTTAGCTGTAACACTCCTCATAACACCGCTCTAATGGGATTTAAAGCTATACTCCACGTAGGTTTAATTGGGCATTGAAATGCTTAGCACTGAATGTGAGAAAACAGCGTTTGTCAACAGCGCCTTGGATTGGGAGATGGGCAGAGCAGAGCTCTGAATGCGGAGTGTTTGCTGTGCTGATACTGTTCAGCTTGCTAAGAGCATCAGTGTCATCTGAGCAGCAACCTTTGGTAATACCAGCCATGGAGCAGAGGCTAGTTCTGCCATTTCGTCAGTGGCATGTAACACGCAGCAAACTTTTGCCTTGGTGCAAACATCCTGAAATTGAAAGTCTTAAAACAATGCTTTACCTGCAAGGCACACCATGAATGACTGCAGCACGAGCAGCTCCCATAGCAACCTCATCTTCAGCTTCCCAGGGCAGAGGACACAAATTCAGGAACTGCAGGAGAGAACCAGGCTCCTTGGAAATTTTAGGCCACTTTTAATCTGTAAAAGAGAAAAGAGATTACAAGGAGACCTGGGATCGCTGCTCCTTCCATTTGTTGGAAGTTTACTTTTCTTTCCGGGGAGATCACATCTTAAGATCAAGAAAGAAACTTTGAAAAACATTAAAAACTGAAATCATTCTGAGAAGCAGTAAGATGAGCACTGGTGTGAAAAAGAGGAAAAGAAGCTTGTCAGGAGAGATGCACAGACGCTTGCAGAGGAAACCAACTCCGCAAAACGAGGCTCCCGGTGCGCTGGTGCCCAGCTTGAGATGCTGAGATGCAACCCCAGGTCTGTACCTTGCATTGGGCTGCGCTGACACTTATGCCATCTCTCCATTTTCTTGACAGCAGACTCACTCACTGCCTCTCTGAGATAATTAGTAATTAGTTAACTCTATAAACTACAGTTAAGAAGAAAGTCCTAAGAATTACTCTCGCTTCTGTCCACAAATGCCACCCCTGGGTGAAGGAGATCACCTCTCAAGGCAACGCTTGCTAAGCAGCATTCTCATCCTGCCCAGGTCGGGGGAACGCGTTTCCCATCTCACCTCTTTGTTGTCCTGGAAATCTTCCCAAATACTTTCAAACACCTCCTGGTGAACCCCAATCTTTTGCTCACTCTCTATTACAATTTGTACGCTGTTGTAATTTTGGAGCAGGGAATCTGAAGACGCTCTGCTTACCACTGCAATATACCCCTCCAGCGCAACGCAAGGGCAAAAAACCATCCCTCTCATGGAAGAAACCTTTTCCAGAGCAAGCATTTAAATATTAAAAAATAAATAAATCAAGCCAGACACACATTCTTATAACTTATTTATATCACTGAAGGCTGGAAGTTAAGGGGCCTTGGTGCTTACAAGACAAACTGCATGACTAATAGCATGTGAAGGGCTATCATTAGAGGTCTCCGCTTGCTTTTGTGAGATAAAATTGATAGGATTCCTCTAATAAAGTCAGGTTGAATGCACCAAGAAGACTAAGAATCTGTCTTCTGATGCAATTTTGAAGAGGGTAGAGATTAATTGAGTATATTCATCTCTTCTCACGCAGACTCATTAGGCTAGCTGGGGTTAGCAGGAAGGCCTAATCAATGGAAACTAATAACATCTTAAGTGAGTGATTAGAGCATTAATTATTAATTTTTCTAGGAAAATGCCATCATAGACCTTCATATTGATTTACAAAGTTAAGCAGTTACCCTGTGTTTATAGGGAACTCGAGAAGTGTATTTGTTTGCCCTCCGCAGTATGCACACACGTACAAACACTTCTTCCTCTCTGCACCAAATTCTGTTGGTTACAGCTGTGCCCCTACAGGAGACTTCCACCAAAGGCAAGCAGCTTTCGGGGCCACGCTCACTTCAGTGAGGCTGGAGATAAATCCTATATTCACCAGCAGTTGCTGAAATTCTTTTGTGCTCTTGTTTTCCCATGTAGTATTCCCATCAATAAGACCATTGTGTCACTTAAAAGGCTGCTCTTCATTACACTGCAGCGCAGCGCCTTATGGATGCTCTCCTTACTGCAATAAGCTACCTGGGTCTGAAACAGAACAATCACTTACAACCGTTGATACCTAATTAAAAACACAAGAGGTACAGCACTTATCAACTTAACCCGCTGCCAGGAGCTCACAGAAAGCGGTGCAGACCTGCCAGCCTGCAGGAAGGCCGGCCAGCACCGCTAGGAATAGAAAACACAACATCTGACCACAGCTGGGCAAAACACCTCCATTTATTCACTGGGCTTTGAGGACAGCGCTTCTGGAGAGGTGATGGAGAAGAGGAACCACTCTTCGTGGAGGGCCACGGAGCAGGCAGTCCTGTTTGTAGGTTCCTCGTGCTCCTCTCCTCCCCAGGGTTGCTGGCTTGCCTATTTCATTCCCCGCTTTTCTGTCACTGCAAGAAAATCCTCAGTCTTCAACTCCTTACTGCTGCTCCTGATGCCCCATCCCTCTGGGGGAAGGCTGCAGCGCTCTGCCTGCTCACACCTTTTCTACCTGCAACTTTCTGCAAACTACTTTATATTCCACTCAGGAAATCGTGCTTCTCTAAGCATTCTAAAAACTAATACAAAACGTTTCCAAAGTATTAATGTAAATTAGTTTTCGGCTTATAAGGGCATTAAAAATAGCAGGCACTTTCTTCCCAGGATGATTTCGCACAGTCATTGGGTCTTACTTTCAGACAAAAATAAAAGCTATGCTAAAAATACACATTTTTAGTACTCAGCAGAGTTAATAATTAAGCCAACTGAAAAAACTGAAAGGCTTCCCTACTACTTGGTTGTTCAAATATGCTCCATAGGACCAGCAGACATCAGATGGGCACAGATGTCCTTCAAAGAGGAAAAAAAACCAGGTATCCTCACATTACCATAACACACGCCAGTGTGGTACTAGACATTTCCCAAAGAGAAACGATGCCTGTCTTATCACGAAAAATAGTGAGAAGTAAATTAGATGACTACCATTGCAAATGTTTTCCTAAGGTTAAAATACAACAGTATTCAAGGTGCCGCTGCATTTCTGTTTCTCATGATCGTTCCCCATTTCACATGTGAACGACTCCAATCTCAATCGTGTTTTCCTGTAAACATAGCTGCTATTCGTATCAGTAGGCTCATTGCTGAAGCCTCTGTAAAGAAAAATGTTAAAACACGATTTTTTATGGTAACAACTTTGGGAAACGCAGCATTTGTGTATGAGCAAAAGATATATAATTGAACAGATCCTTCCCATTTCTAAATGTTTTCTGACTATAAAATCCCAGTGGGTTTTGCTTCGCTTCTAAAGTGCTTCAAAATATTTTATTTCCAGAAGGAAGCGTATGCAGTTTCAGCCTTACTTCTAAAAAGATGGAAATGAGAAGTGCTTGCAGTTTGGAACTGCATCCCGTTAGAGAACGTAAAGGCAACGCACACACGCAGCTGTCTTCCTAACTTCACCTTCAGCAATGCATCCGTTGCAAATTCTTCTGCAAGGCACCTTTGTGATTGGAGTTTGATGAAGAAAGTTGACTCTAAGAATTCCGACCGTAACAGGGTGTGAAAGGGAAAAAAGGGCAAGATGTGGCACTGAGGCCGTGCCAGCAGTTGTGGCGGGGATGGTTGGACTTGGTGATCATAGTGGTCTCTTCCAACCTTAATGATTCTGCGGTTCTAGTTCCTCTGAGGACGCAGGGCTTGTTGTCAGTAACTTCATTTGCGTTTTTAACGAGCAGCACTTTTGAACAAATAAAATGGAAATATAACAAAAATAGAAGGCTAAGGTATAAGGATGCATTCAACGCGTGAAAAGTGTCCTTTAGATGGAACTCCCTTCTCTCGCTCCGCTGCGGCCTTTAGCAGAACGGTAAGAGCCCACTCCGGACTGCACAAGCTCCCAGAATGTTCTGAAGGAAAACTTGTCTCTGACCCCAAAGCACTGCAGCAGCAGCAAGAAGCCTTAGCAAGCAGCTCACGTTTTCCTTCCGCACACCAGTGCACTACACGGTGCCAATTCTGTGAAACTCCAAAATAAATCACTGTTAATGAAGCATGCTGCACATACAGACAGCAACAGGCATCTTTTAATCACCTAAACAAAGAGCCAGAGGTAAGCACAAAGCACCGCGAGCACCAGCACGGGAGCTGCCAGCGGATGCAGCAGCACCTGCCCTGCCCAAACTTCCAAAGCATTACCGATCTTGTTGAAGTGGAATGCAGGATTATAAAGGCAGCCTTCAGACTTGGTGCAAAAAGAGAGCAGAGTGATCGGCTGCGCTGACCAGCACGGAAACCGGCATAGTCTGCCTTTAGCAGCCAGCGACCTGCAGAGCTGAGCACCCAAATACAGAAGGTGCCTAAAAGATGTCCCTATAAAGTCCGAGCCTTTGCATTAAGGCTGTTTTCCAGGTGCACATCGCTGGACTTTTTCACCGCTCAGTTCCTCTGCGGCAGCTGTTGTTATGAGCCCTGAGATAAATATCGGCCTTCCAGGAGCGGTCCTTTTGCATCAGGGAAAGGGAATTCAGAGGGCGTCCAGGGGAACGGAGGGGAGCGGGAGCATCCTGCGCTGCGTTCACAGCATGTCTGTCTGATCCTGATCCATCTCAAGCTGTGCTCACACACAACTTGTGTATTAGGAAATATACACAGGCATAACGTGCATGGTTAAAACAAAAGACACACGTACACCGCATTTCCGACACGTGCCTATGATAAATGGAGATGAAACGCTTCAAGAAATTAATTCTCTCCTAAGAAGACGGAGAAAAGCAGTGTCTGTTGTTACACTCTGTTCCGTCCTCTGGGCATTTGTTCCCACCCATGAGACAGAGATCTCATCTCACTCTGCCCATAGGAGCTGTGGGCCCTCAGCAAACGCACGCTCCCAGCTCACTCCTCTCATTTGTATTTGCCATGCTCTCTGCTGCCCGCCGTGCCCCAGCCCTCCTCTCCTGGAACTCAGCCGCCAGAGCTCAGCTGTCCATGGGAGGACGACAAGGCACGTGTGGACGCAGTATGGCTGTACTGGCACCTGCCAGGCTGAGCACAGCGCCCTGATTACACCAACCTGTCTAGAAACTCTGGAGATACTAAAGTCAGATCAGAATTCAGATGCTCTTCCAACGTTTTGCTGTGTTGCAGTGTTGCCCACACAGCCCCGGCAGCAGCAGCGTCAGGGAAGCAGCGATCCGTGCCAAGCACTGCTATGCCCAACTGCGCAGCATCTCCCGCTTCAGAGTGCACATCACCACTGACGGAAAAATGGCAGTAATTAAAGCCTTTTAATTACGAGTCACTAATTACCACACAGCACCCTGTAAGAACCCTCACTCTTGCCCCTTGCCCCCATGAATTGCCCCGTAAAACATGAATCATTTGTAAGCCTAAACGAGCAGCTCAAGGTAAGGAAATCTGGGGGACTAAAGGCAAACCTCAATTAAAGCCACAGGTGTTCATTAGGGATCACTTTGCATCGTTCCACCTTTTCCATGGTAAGGATATATCAAAACCACGCACTGCAGGCAGCATCGCTCATCCTGGAGCGTGCCCGGAACCTGACAGCTCACCGACCCACGCAGCTCCTGGCCCCACGCAGAGCAAGGTTCTCAATGCAGGGTGGTTTGGGGCATTCAAACCAAGTACCCATCTTCTACAGCAAGGAACGAATAATAGCTCTGCATAGGATGCTGCATTTCACGATAGCAAAGAAAGCTTTATGTGCAGGAGGGGAACCAAGCACTGAACACACACACACACAGTGAGGAGCGCTTGGCCTGGAGTGCTGTTTATGATCCCGATCCCAAAGTTTTACTTCCACGTCTCCAAAGGCAGTGCCGATGCCCCGGCCATGCCCTCGGGCTGAACTCAGCAGTTCTCCCGCCAGCTGCAGCCTATTTTCGGTGCTCGATTTCTCACCACAGTTATGTAAGAAGGCACAGCTTATGGTGCGAAGCCAAACGCTCGGCTGTTTGTGTGAAACTGAGGAACCCACGCAGTGAGGTAATACAGTGAAATAAGAGTATTTACGGAGTCCTGACCTGCTTTTCCTCCCGGACGTCCAGCGAAGGCACAGAACCCCTTGGAAAACTCCAAGGGACCTTCCTTACAACAGAAAGTGCTGAAATCACCGCTCCCTTTGCAAATCTAAAGATGCATCTGGGTCAGAACCCTATTTTTTTTTTGCTGTCAGATAGCTAAATACCTCAAGGTGTTTGTTTCGTAATCAAGCTGCTCCCCACGGAAACTAGCAGGAAAGCACATAAATGGAGGTCTAGCTTCCATGGTCCTACAGAATGGGATAACATTAGCATTGGTATCAGTTAACTGGAATGGCTCAGATCTTCACTCTGGGTTGAAGACAGCTGTCTGACTCCCTGAGACAGCACATTCCCCAGCCCAGCCAGCAAGCGGCCAAGAGGAGGTCTTAAAGGATGGATGGAGCCATCCACCGCAGGGAGCAGCTCAAGAAGCCAAATCCTTATGGTTTGGAGCAGAGAGAAAGTGAGCACTGCTGCTCAGGCCATGATGTTAGTGAGGGCTGCCCTGAGGTGGAACTCAGGGAATACGTAGGCTGTAACAGAAAACCCCACATCGAACTTGTAGTGCATGGGAATATCATTAGCGATTTCCACACCTCATAACTGCAGATGAGTGCAGATGGAAACAACCGCCATGGGCACAGCAGAGGGACTGAGGTTATGGCCAAAGGCTGAGGTCACCAGAAGCCCCTGGGCCTGGACCCTGCCCAGGCTGCAGAGCAGAGGGCTGGGGACAGCCCTGAGCTGCTTTGCACCTCGGAGCTCCTTGGACATCAAATCCCTGCAGAAGATGCTTCAAGAGCCTCAGAGCTGCCCCCAGGTAAGGGGAGGGCAGGAGCGCCCAGACCCATCTCAGGGCTGACAGACCACCCCAGGCCAAGCACTGCAGTGACCCCGGTGACACCTCTGTGTAATCACTGCTATTATGTGATACACTCCATAATGCAATCTTTTTGCTCTGATTTAATTACTAAACATAAAAGGAAATAAACTTCAGAAGGAAAACAAAGAAATTGCACCGCGTGTGATTTATGGGAGCTATTCTTCAGCTGAATGCCATAAAACCCTGTGTGTTTATGATCCCCTATTAGAGGGCTGAAAACACACTTGCATTTGCTTATATTGACTATGCAGATTATGTGATATTGCCGCCTTTTTCTGCCTCTGCCATTTTTCACAGAAGCAGCGTATTTGTTTAAAGACATCCTTGCACAAAGCACTGGCTCCTAACTAAGAGGAAAAAACAAAGCCTGGCTGCGTGCTCCTCATAGCCACAGGCTGCTGGGTGGGAAGCAGCGAGCAGCTGGCGGGGGGATGCAGGAGAAGGAGGCACCGTGCCCGGTTCTGCTCTCAGTCCACACTAACAGTTACTGGAGGAAACAACTCCACGGCCAGACAGAACAAGACCCAGCTCTGCAGTGGATAACGATGTCAAATGATCTGAGCCGTGTGGCACTGCAGGAATGGCGGGACGGTAGCGGGAGGATTTATTGAGATATCATGCTAATCCCTCGGTTTTCTTGTCATAGGAAACAGATGAAAGGAAATAAGGTTTGCAAACTTGACTGCGGCATTGATTTATGTATAACAGCTTCAAAAAGCAAGGAACAGAAACGTGTGTTCCTGTTATCCCTGGCTTAGGGCTCCGCACAGCAGCGGTGCTCCTGGCTCCCTTCCGAGCCCCTCGCCTTCCACAGCCACCAAAGGGCTGATGCAGCCCCACTCCTCCATCCCAGGACCAAGCCCAATCCTGGGGAGCAGCAAGGGGCTGGGTCTCGGTGCACATGCAATGCAGTGTCTTTGACACCAAAGACAGCTTCAGCGCAGAGATTTCATGCCTCTCTTTTGTCAGCTCTTCCCTGAGCAGCAGGTTCTTCTCCCACCTTGCACAGATGGAGTCGGTATGAAAAACAGGATGAATTCACACCCAACTGAGCCTATTCTTCGAAGAGGTGGCAAAAGTTCACCTCTTGCCAGCTTGCAGATAGGCCCAGCTAGCTATGGAACTAAATATATGCCGTGCATCCTAGCGCTGCAGTCACAACATTCCTTTTTACTGCCTATTAAACCCCCTTTTAGTATCTCCTCGAGTTTTAATTGTCAGCGTTTCGGCCTTCATCTGTGCCTCATCTCTGTGCCAGCTCTTCTCCAGCTACAGTCACTATCTTACACCTCTTGTTTTGCATAGATGGATCTGTCAGCTCAAATTTAATGCACCCAGTATCTGACAAAACTTCTTAGTGGTTTCTGGGAGGTTTCTGGGACAGTGTCGCTTAACACATCCTGAATAGAAGATAAATAGTTCAAACAAACAGGAAGCAAAGGAGTATGGAATTAGAAAATTACGGCTGAGAAAGAGATGAAAAACATTTGGGTAAAAACTTCATCTACTTTAGCTTCATAGACTGGATTGAGGCTCCAGCTCTGAGCAAGGAAGACAGACCCACATAGCTACACAATTAGAGTGATTTTTGAATAGCTAGATAAGGATTTACTGCAAACAATAAAGCTTAAACTCTACAATTCAAGTTACAACAGTGGGGTGTTAATTTATCTCCTGTTAAGACAGTTAAAGCAATGACAAGTAGCTACAACCAGAGAGCAGAAATAGCCCATTTTATGGCCTGACGTACAGATGGAATAGATCATTGATGTAATAGAAGCCTATCAGCTCCAATGGGCTTTGGATAAGACCACGGTGGAAATATTAGTAAAAAATGGCACTGTAAGAAGAAATGGTGTAATAAATACATGCATCATAGAATTAGAATTTGTCAGTTAAATCAGTTCTATGCGCAGGATACCTCATGAGAAACAACTTCATATTTTGGTGAAGGTTTATAATGTATCAAGGAGCCCTTATTTCATTTTTGCTTTAATTAAAGCAGCAGCTAAATGCACAACCATTACATTCCCCAGCATTTTACAGCCACCACACTGCCAAGGAAACTCTATGAAATACCCAAAGTGAGCTAGAAGTTACAGATAAAGCAGGAGAAAGATAAATATTTCAATCAAAGTGATGCTTGCACAAGAACTGGCTCAGTGGCTCTAACGTGAGCCAGGCAGGAGATAAGCCAAGATACAGCTCGGGCTCTGATGCTACAAGCAATGCACATAGGCTGATTTCAGTCTCTGCAGTGGAAGGATGAGTCCACGAAGGCTGTGGTTTCCCTGCAAACGCCAGACAGAAGGCAGAAAAACGGAGCTGATAGTTACAAACACAGCAGGAAAAATCTTTTTTTTCTTTATCACTATGCATGAGAAGAAAAAAAATCACTGTGAAGGCACAGCGGGAATCACCACCGAGTGCTAATCACAAGACTGCATTGTTTCGAGGTTGGAGATATAAAAATATTGAGTTTCAGCCTATAAAGTCACTATTGCTAAATGCTTCCTCAGTTTATCTGTCTGTGCCTTCTGCCTGCTCGCTTCTGCAGAAGTTCTCAAGCCAAGCAGCCCTCAGACTTCGAGGTCTGTAAGAATATTAAACTGCGTAAAGAGAATAGTTAATGCTATGGAGATCTGTCTGCTTTTAAATCCAGATGGGAAAGGACTGCTGTTTGCGATGATGAACACGGGACCGTGGTTGCTCCCTGACCTTCATTCAGAGAAACATCTGTTCAACTAAGTTCATAAAGACAATTAAAAAAGAAATCCACATAGAGGATATTTTAAATGAGGACATTCCAAAACCCAGGCAACTTCCATGAATCCTGACCTACATGTCAAGTTTGTTACAAAGACAGCCAGCAGGATCATTTTCCTTTGCCCGGAGGGGATGCTGTTGCACCCGGCGCAGTGACAAGTGCTGCCCTGGCTCAGGGGCGCTGACCCCGCGTGCTCTTATCTGGAGCCACAGAGAATGCTCCTCGCTGCAATACACAGCCCACGGCTTCAAATGCACGGGGCTACAGGCAGTCCTTGTTAACAACTGACAGCGTTTCTCCAAGTCTGCCCCGCCAGTTGCCTTTGCACGAGTCTGGAATTGTTATACGGGATGTCCAAGCCAACAGCAGGACAACAGCAGCTGTTGTGCCCTTGTACAATAAATAGAAGAGCCAGATCCACGTCCTATGCTCATGAGTAAGCACCATTAATATATACTCATTAACAACCCAAGGAAGCAAGCTGAACACCCCGACACAGTACAGGGACAGAGCAGGTGACACGGTGGGAGCCCACAGGCTACTGCAGCACTTCTCCCTCTAGTGTCCTCCTGTGGCCTATGTTTCTAGAGCATGAATGTAAACATGATAGATGGCAGGAATTTCACCCTTGACTGAGAATTCAAATTACCATATTGATTAGCTTTGCCACACGTAATATAGAAAAGATTCAGAAAATTTTAAAGCATAAACGTTGTCACCTTGCTGGTGCAGAACAGCAGCGCGGAGCAGAGCTAATCGCGTGGCAAAAAACAACTTTCTTCTGAACCACAAAATGACACCCCCACAGTCACACTCCCAAATTATTTTACTGTAATATTTTGAGCGTTGACCCATTTCTTGAGCAAAATGTGCCCTCAAACCTCACAGGTAGAAAGTCAATTCTGCCCATCTCATTTTCTGAAAGATGAGCGCATGTCAGTGATGGATTTTATTAGAAAGCAATCTCCTGGCAGCCCAGGGAACAGGAGGTGCACGAGTAGGCACCCAAAATGAAGGGATGGTTCAAAGCCACTGAATATTTTCATTCCATCCCACCAAATAATCATTGCATGGCACACCTGGAAGTCAGACTCTAAACCACTCAATGCTTTTTCTCCTTTCTGTGACCAGACCTATGCTACCACACAAGCCACATGTAGTCATTAGGAGTGGGAGCCGGGGAAGCATTTAGGTCAATGGATGGACAGTTGTCAAACTGGACTGCACAAAACTTTGGAGAAAGGTAACGCCAACTAATATGTGTTGTTTGCGATATACTGAACTTCTGTAATACACAGAGCACATTAAATCTGACATCCCAAGAAAGCAAAAAATCTCTACTCAGCAGCGCAAAACTCAGTATCATAGAATCACAGAACGGCCTGGATTGAAAAGGACCTCAAAGATCATCCAGTTTCAACTCCCTGCCGTGGGCAGGGTCACCAGTCACTAGAGCAGGCTGCACAGAGCCACATCCAGCCTGGTCCTGAATGCCTGCAGCAATAGGGCATCCACAACCTCTCTGGGCAACCTGTTCCAGTGCATCACCACTGTCTGAGTAAAAATCTTCCTCCTAATATCTAACCTAAATCTCCCCTGTTTTAGTTTAAAAACTTTCCCCCTCGTCCCATCACTATCAACCCATGTAAACAGTAAACCAATGAAAAACTTAACTCACAAAATTTCTATCTTTAGCTGTGATGGAATGTAAGAAAATACACTTCAGACCTGGGATTCTTTTAGGACTAAATATCTTGTCTGCGTCTCCAGCTAAGCCAGTTTATTTACTTCTCATCCTATTGCCACATTTTTAAGAAAAGCAACAGGCATATTTGGAAGAAAAGGATTTTTGCTTCTAGTATGATACAAATGATGCTTCCAGCTGTTCGAAGGCTCAGGACGTGGAGGGCAGCAGCACAAGTGATGGATTAGTGAGCAGAGTGCGGGTGAGATGGCCAAACTCGCACATTAAAGACAATTTATATGATTATGCTCATGCATAACTTAGCACGTGTAACATCCAGGCAACACAGGGAAAGAAACTGCAGTGAAGCAGTGCTTGATATCAAGTACAGAGATCAATTTGTAGATTTCTTGTGGGAGAATCACACTAAACCCTAATATTGATGTAACGTTAAAAGATATTCTAAATCAATTGATATTTAAGGCTGCTTCACTGTTACTGTGTCTGGATAATGCAAAAGCCTTGTTAACCCTCATGTATGGATCTTTAACTTGGAAAGACTTCCTCAATTTGATACCAGAAAGAGACCTTCAGTATAATCAGGAGTCTGTCAAGCTATTAAGAAACGCTATCTGACTGTATTTCCATCTTCAGTAGCACGGGCTAGATCCCAACTTATAAAAATTGACAAACTCCTGGTATTTTCAATGGGATATGTCAACATCAGCAGCAAACCAAATTCTACAGGGATCAAATTTGTTTGGGGAAAAAACACCACCTTCCCTGCTGCTTTGTAGGGCGCTGATACTTCCCAGTCTCTGCACAGAGTTTTAGTTATTTCCTTCAGGCTGGGATGAGGCCACCCAGTGCCTCTGATGTTTCCACTGCTGTATATGCCATCACGATTTAATGACTCTCTACCATTCCTCTCCTGAGAGCAGGGAGTGAGTACGCACAGAGTCAGCTAAAGACACACAACTTCATCGCATCTCCTCAAATCCATAATTTATACGCAGGGCAACCCACCAGCCATTTAACCTGATTAGGTTCTCATGCCCCACTTGCAAAAGATACAGAGATTGCCCCAGAATTATTTATAAAATCAGTGAGACGTGAACCAGACGTCCAACTTATATAAGGAACTGTATTTGAAGCTTGGAGGTATCCAAAGATTTCAGAAACGTCTTTCCACGAAGAAATAGCACCGCACGGAGTCTTTGGCTCTTTAACAAAGCTTGGATTTTATGAACCTTTTTCTAAATCCACCTTTTTAGAAACAAATCCTTTTACATGGAGGGAGACAACCCCAAATGCTGAACCTCACAGCTTAAGGCCTGTCACGAACTCCTCATTCTGAAAGCACTGATTCACTGATGAAGCCGGGTCTCCTGTCCTTTAACTAAGAGCAGAAGCTGCATTTGTCAGGATAAGAAAAATGAAACTTCCCATGTTTAAATACACACGCTGCCCTTGCAGTGTTCTTAAAACCAATAACTGCCCCAATTCCACCATTCACAGCATTTTCAACTCAATTCATAGTACTGCTATGACCTAACACAGAACGCCAGCTGTCTGACTTGCATTTTGTGCCGTGCTCTGAAGACAACACCTTGCAGAAGTGAGGAAGTCCTGCGGTATTTCCAGCATCAGTGCAAGGCACACTGCTGATCCCACGCAACTCAGCAGCTAACCTGTTGTCTTCCCTGCAATGTCATCCCTCTCCTCTGGTGACGGAATGCTCCCAGATAGCTATGGGACTTTTCATTAACTGCAACTGCAGTTGCTGGGTTTTACATGAGCAAAGAATTCAAGAAGCTCCTTATAGGCTTCCTTTGGTCTTTCAGGTATTAGAGACCAGTTCTATCTCATGAACAATTTACAGATGACAATATCGAATAGTCCTGAGTCAATGCTCCTGATGAAAATCTAGGTTTGTGCATGAGCTTCACCCCAGATTTCACACTATAACCCACAAAGATGAAAACTGCAGAAAACCAAAGTCATTTTGTAGGATCTGCTATCACGAATGCCATGTCTGACACATCCTCTGCAGTTATGGAGTGGTATATCGGGTACTGTTAACATCAAGCTGCTTTTCCCCATGCTGATATGACTAGCTACAATACATGCATTGGTTTGGTCTACAAACTTGCCAGACCAGGTGTTTCCTTATGAAAAAGAATTAAAAAAAACAGAGGAGGTTTCCCTAAAAGGAACAGGGCAGAGAGGGTGCCCGCCCACCACAGCCTCCCACTGCAGTAAGCACACCACGAGATAAGCAAAGAACTGAACCCTTCCACACATCTGAATGTCCAGAAGATCTGAAAGGGAATCAGAGAATCATGTCCTCTGCTATAAGGACTGCACGTTTCCCTTGCAGCCATAAGAAGACGTTGCCATGCTTGGAAAGCCTACTCTGTGTGCGCAATTTGCTCTACAAAGCAAATACCTCCACAGAAGAACAACAAAGATCATCCACATCCTCGTGCCCCTCTAGGCTGAACGTTGTCTTACTGCAGAACACAGGCATTTGCTCTTTATGATATAATTCCAGCTCACACAGAGATGTTATTAACGTGGTTAGGCATCAAACAGTAGCTAAAGGCAACCTGTAAGTATCTGTTCACGCTATAAACTATTCAGGTTTCATAATTGTTCATACTGTAACTCACCAGTGCACGCGACAGCTGTTCCCAAATTCCTTCCAGTGCTCACACACACCATGTTTTTCCCTGCACAACACACCTTCCCTCCTCAGCGTGAAGCTGTTCCTCTGTGCTCCATCCGACCACAGTCCTCTTACACATCTACTGCCTTATTTACATTTCCTTCGCAGAGCACTCCAATTCCTGTCCCTTGATATAGGGTTTCCTTCTGGCAAGTCTTAAATTTGTTGTCTTTACTCCGTTTGCCAACTGCTGGGGATAGTCAGCTTCTGTAAATTCGGCCATCACCTTTAAAGTCTACAACGCTGCATTTTACATCTTGCCATGAAAGAGACTTTATTTCTTTGGTATCCTTCTGATGCTTCCCTCTCAACGTTGAATCATTGATTTTCCCTCCTCAAAACCAGGCTGATGTTGGTGCAGCCCTTTGCTTCATAAGCAAAACTACTTTATAGGTTCCTTGAGAATAAGTGTCTTTTAATTGTAGTGAACAGGACTCTAACAAAGGCTTTCTGTGCAATAAATACAGGCAGAGCTTACCTGTGATTTATAGCTTGCCTCCTACCATACAATAAAGCTGTCTGCTACGCCATCGGAACTATTAACTAAGCAGCATTGAGCTGAACATTCAAAAATCCTCCAATTCGTTGGTTCAAAGCCAAATGTGTGATGCTGAAGTCAATACATAAAATCTCAGCTAAGGAATTAACAGCTTATAGAAATCAAAGATTTCTGTCACCTCTATGCTCTGCACAGCGGAGCCTGAGTGGCTGGAAACACGCTTTGCTTTAACTTGGATCTATGTTTCTTAGAGAGGAAGAACGCAATAAAATAGGGCAGATCTTGCATCGGTGCTTTTTCTTAATTAGATCTGACTCACTCAGCTAAGCTATTGATACTCTGAACCCCAAAAGCAATAGGACTTTCATTGAGCTCATAAAAAATTTAACTATTTCATGGTTCAATACGTTACACCCTATGAGCTTAATCAGAAATGACGTTGCCAAGAATAATCTGAAGCAGAGAAAACCTGAAATGATATCTATCACTCTCGGCAACAAAACAACACAAGTTACGTGTAATAAAGCATTCAAAGCACACAGAAAATACTGTTTTTCCATTATGTCCTTCAGTAGTTTAAGAATACCAGTGATTACCCTATGCAGCCTTTAAAGAAACCTTTCATTAAACAGCTTTACAGTTTACTCTTGAGCACAAAGCTGATCGTTTTGCTTTCTGGTCCAAAGTTTTCAACCACGTATCAACCTTTTCTCCATACACACAGCACGAGGCGTTAGAATTTGGTATTTCTGTACTTCAGGGTGAGTCAATAAGACAGGAGATACTGCCCCACAGCTCATTCTGGCATCAAAACCAGCACGGATTTTCAGTTGAAAGTGAAGTAAGATAAGCGGTGAGCGTAGCAAGAGTACTTAGAGAGCTCACACTATTTATAGCAGTAAAATAAAACAAGTTCCACTTAGTTGTGCTAGCTAAGTTCAGTCAAGTTTCAGCACCAAGATAAAAACACTTCTAATGTAAAAGCAAAACCTCTGCAGGGGTTTATTTATTTGTGCTTTTAAAGAGAGGTGTACATATATGCCGAAGCCTGACACATTACTGAGCGCGGCGTTTCTTTTGCTGTGTGATGCATGCTGAAGCAGTGCCACAGTTCTTTTCCTGTGTCTGCTTATAATCGTTACATAAATGCTGAATTACAGCGTCGCTAAGAAAATTCATTGTCATGACAATGTTCATATCAGCCCTTTCAAACCAGCGCTCACCGGGGATGCCTTTTATTCTGAAATGAGGGCAAGCTCTTCTTTCAATTAAAGAAAAAATGCTGAAAACAACAAAGCTAAAACATACTCACTGCACATGCTTAATTGAGGCTTACGGCTTCCCATGAAAGCAGAATGCTACATAACAAAAACCCAGGGCACCTCTAGAGAGTAGGATGCTAATTCCCCCAGGTATGGACCTAACGCCGCATTGATATTTCATCACCTCTGCTTGCTGTATGTTACCTGTTCCTTATCCCGCTCCCTTTTATTCCTTGGCTGCAGGAATATCTGCAGTACCTGGAAAACCACTGTTGCTGCTCTTTCCTTTGCTGTTCTCAGTCAAATCTAATGAGAATATCCTCTGTCCTCGCCGGTGAGGCACGTCCATACTTCATAGCCTGAGGTTTTCCCTTCTCTGAGACTTATTGACTATTCAGGAAGAAAAAAACAAACCCAAAAAGTATCTGCCTTTTTCTGCGTACCACCCATGGCACCACAGAACGTGAAACTGCTCCGGCCCTCAGACGGGAGCAACTCTGTGTGACTTTGGAGCGCTCCTGGGCTCTGAGCTCCAGCCAGAAAAAAAGTCAAGTCCAAAGGCAGACCACTTAAACAACTGCATTACAAAAGCATATGAAACCAGAGTGACATTTACTAACATCCTGCAATATCCAAAAAATCCATACACCTGGATATAGGCTGTTATCAATCTTAAATGTCACTGCTACCGCTTACAAATTGCACGGCCTTGCAAAACCACAGCAGTACCCACGTATAACGCAGGTATTAGATGTACTGGCTCATGCTGTTGGTCAGACAGCACCGAAGCAAGCATCAATGCAAGCACCTGGCATGTGGTCCAGCCCTCAGCCACTGATGGGCACTACAAAAGTGCAGAGACAACTCTTCCTGCGCAGCATTGGCTTTAATGCATCTTTGTAAGCAATTGCAGTTGCTCTGAGTTTACAGTGATAAGGTCACCCAAGCACCTGGAGGTATCTGTAAGACTGAAAGCCAATCCCTGAAGTTTCATCCATCTATCATGCAACTCCAATTTTGGAGTTGGCAGGAAACAAAACAAAGTCTTCCTGGGCAAAGAAATGCTTCTCTCAAATACTTCTCAGCATCTAAATGAAAGAAATCAACACTGCCAGCACTCTGTCAGCGAGTCACAAACACATCCGAAGGTGTAAGCCTGGGAAAGGCACCAGGGGCTTCACTCCCCACCCATCTAAGCCAGCTCTGTGCCGAAGGCACACGGGCAGCTCCAGCACCCAGCTGCTGTGCCAGCAAGGCATTTCTGCTTCCCAGCAGAGACGCATTCTGCTTTCCAGGAACAAGTTTTGTTCTCCCTTTATCCCCGATGTACCTGGCTGAACTGCTCAGAAGAGTTTTATCAATGCCCGGCTCTGAGGCATTGCAGTGCCACGCTACGCAACAAGATCTTTAACTTCCATGGAAAGCATCTGGTCTAAATAACAGCTGATTTACTTAAATGAATTGACTACATGCATGAAGAAAAAAAAAAAGGCAGAGAAAACAGCAAGCTCCGAGCACTGCTCTGCCTCACCAGTTTGATGCAGGAGAGCAGCAGCACCCAGCTTGTCCCCGTGCTCACAGGATGCCCAGCACTCCGTCCCTGTCTCCTACTGCAGCCCAGCACGGCTCAGCTCCTGCAGCTCTGCCCCTGGGGACAGGGAGCAGCTCTCGCTGCCAGCCCCAACCACAGGCATAGACGTGCTCACAGACTGCAACGAGGACTGTGACCTGCTGTGAGCACAGAAGGATGGACCTGTTCCTTGCAGGGTTAAACTCTGGGGATAAGGCTCTTCTCAAAGGCACCAATAGGAAATATTCTCATGCATTCGTACAATTTTTCATTTATTTTTTAAAATTGCAATAAGGGTAGCTATAGAGTTGACTCTTTCTCCAATATATACTGCAGGTTTATTGCTTTATGCATGTTTTATTTAAGCCTCAAAGCCAGTAGCTCGTAAGGTCAATGTAACAAATATGTAATTGCCACATTTATTATTAAAGTAAACAGATTCTTTTCCCATGGCACTTTATGAATCAGTAAAGACTGCACTTGAACCTTCTCCACACAGCCCTGGGTGCCAAACACTGTATTGAAACTGTAATAACTACACCAACATGTACGTCAAATGAACAGTGAAAAATAGTTGCAGAGAGAAGAGGAAGCGGATTTATGGCAGGGCAACACCTGGAGGACATTGGCAGCTTCCATTCCCAAGACAGCGGTTGCCCAATGGACACCAGTATCCATGCAACCATTCCCAGGTGGAAGAAAGGCCAGTGGTTTTTTAGGGAAACAACTTCCAGGGCTCGAGCAAAAGCAATATTTACTTAATACAATATTTACTACACTATATCAGAGCTTTGAGGTGCAGGAAGGGACTGGGATGAAGATCACGAAACGTGATAGACAATGGACCAACACCTCGCTTCCACACGATATTCATAACCGACCTGGAATTACTGCATACCAAGTTCCTTGTAATTGAGAATGGAACACATTCCAGTGTTGTTTGCATGTCAATTAGATATTTCCACGTTCAGTTAATACAAATTAAAAATTATATTATTCCATTTTAAAAATAATATTCTGAAACCGCACCTTTTCGGAAGATAACCGTGCTTTTATTATAACTTTATGTAAATTGCCATAGATCCATTGAATTCAATTAACTGAACTGAATTCCAATTTACAGAGAAGCCTGCCCCAATAATTCAAAAACCACATTTCTTGAACACTTTTTTTAATTGACCAGTGCTTACAAATCTGTCATTTCTACTTCCACTATTGTTCCGTAGCTGTCAGTGCACGTATTTCACAGAAGCTGAAGGATGCACACAAAAACAGGTTAATTAAGGAGCTGCTGTACAGCCCAGCCAACATTAACAAATAGACCCCAAGAGCAAACAAAAAGTGAAGCACGTGAAAAAAATTCAAGTATTTATTCAGTAATAAAACAGAAATAAAGACTTTAATTGCCTGTAAGTTGCATTCAGTTCTTATTTTGGTAGTAATCGCATAAACCTTCTACACTGTGCTCTGGGTTGGATTCACTGTGGGGCCCCGTGACTCATGTTTGTTTCTACATGTTGGTGGCAATTAGCAAATGATTTCTCCTGGCTCTGCTCATCCCGGTTGGGATAGATTCCCTTGGAGACGGGCTACCCGAGAAGGGAAGCCTTGAAACTTTAAACTGTGTGAGGTTTCAAAGATCCGTTCAAAGCTGAATACACTGTAATAGAAGCATAGAATCGCTCAGGTTGGAAAAGACCTTCAAGATCATCAAGTCCAACCACAACCAAACCATGCTACCCTAACTCTAATTACCCACTGCTAAATCACGTCCCTGAGCACCACATCCAAATGGTTTTTAAACACATTCAGGGATGGTGACTCAACCACCTCCCTGGGGAGCTTATTCCAGTGCTTAACAACACTTTCTGTAAAGTTTTTCCTGATATCCAACCTAAACTTCCCCTGGTGCAACTTCAGGCCATTTCCCCTTGTCCTGTCACAGTCATCAGTGAGAAGAGACCCAACCCCACTCTCACCGCAATCAGTGAGATACAGCGCATGTATCACTCCAACACTCACTTTAAATAGGAAAGGCAATTCCCTTCCTAAAGGCGAAGCATTCCCCTAAACAAACCTCTGCTGTAGCAAAGGCTGAAGGGCTGGAAGAGCTCATGGCACCGCGTCTCCTCCAGGATGGTACTTGGGTCCGCGTGCCCCCTCTAGGATGGTACTTGGGTCCACGTGCCCTGTAAGTTAGGGCAGATTTCAAAGCGGATTTTAAAAGCAAGAAGAGACAAAGGCTTCATGCAATACCCTGATACAAAGCACCTGATGATACGTATGTTCTCCAGCAGAAGGATCTATCCCATGCCACTTCAGCTTAGTGAACCTGAGGGTGTGCAAAAAAGAACTCAAGCACCAGATCCCATTCCAGAACAGTATTTTTGTTGTAAATGTCATTAAGGAATTTCTTGCTAGGAGTAGCACATACAGGAAAGCTTTCCAAGTACAATCCCCCCTTGTTTTTATGACTCAGCTAAGTCATCACCAGTAAACAAGAGAAGTCAAGAATAACTTTAATTACTCAACTTCAGCAAGTTTTCCCATAAAAGATGAGAGCTATCAACTGAAAGCATAAGCTGTACGAGTAAAAAATTGTACTGCAGGATTCACAGAAAAACACTTACGTTTAGAATACGAAGGAAAATCACCCTATATGTTATTTTACACCACACAGAGCTGACAGACACGAAAGGGTATATTTATTCGCTCTTACATCCTTGATGACTTACCAAATGGATCAAAGTCATCAAAGACAGAATAGCGATGCTTGGCAACGCTCTTTCTTTTAACATTACCTATATTTTTCTTCCATTAAGACTTGAACAAATAATTTCTAAGATTATCAGTAAATAATGGCATGTTAGGATAAGCGGTTCGTTATCCCACGGAAACAAAGTTTTTTTCAACCCGCTCATGTTTCATTCCATAACAGGAAAACAATTTGAAAGCCAAAACAAAGCTGCGCACCAAACAAAGGCTAATGTAAGTCTGCAAGTCTCACGATGTCAACACCAAGATGAATGCCTTGTATTTTCTGCATTATTTATTGTGCTTTTTTATCTATGAATTCCTAACTATCTATTACCAGAGATGGTGCCCACACTCCATTTAAATAGTATTGTGGCAGTCAGTTGTTTCCATCACTCCTAAAAGCCACTTCTACTGCAGCTGAAGTTAACGCACTCATATCGAAGTTGGGATTTATGCTACCCCTCAGATACTCTGTAATTGTGTATGAAAGGGAAGTCACTATGCTATGGAATTACTTGTGCTCACTTTCTCAAGCAAACAAGACCTTGAATCGCTAATTGTTAAGACTATGCATTTTAGATAATTGCTGATTACGGTATTTGAAGTGTAAGTGATTGTTAAATGTGCTGTTTGGCTAATGCCCAGAAAGCCAATGTGATATCATGGATAATTATAGACAGTTTAATTGCTTTGGGTCTTTTAATTGGCAAAGTACACGGATGATGAGAGAGAAGATGAAACTGAAAGGGTCGGCTGAGCCAAGGCAGCCTCCAAAACCAAATGCCACGAGCTGACCCTTGCATTTCGGGTTCATTCCTTAGGGAACAAAGTACAATAAAAGGAGACATCACTTTCGACAGCAAGATCTAACCAGCCCTACCTGTACGCTTATTCTTCACTCATGAGAAATTCCTTCCACTGTCTGCCAAAAGCTGCCTTCTGTGTTCTTTTCAGCCACGTACATTGCGCAGACACGTGTTCCTGTTGAGATCTGCCAATTCATCTTGTATCACCCTGCCTTTCTTTTGTAAGCTTGCTCGTGTAATCCTGTAGGAAAGGCTCCTAACACGCATGGGTTTGAGTCATGGCTGTGGTTAGATGTCAAAAAGCAAGACCCTGCAGTTTTCATACCTGCATATTTTCCTAGATTGTAATGAGATCTGAGTAAGAATTACAGATGAGCTCATGATTCAATTCAGCCAATAGATGGAGTGAAGCTACCATTGTGATTTGGAGAACTATTCCGGTATTCAAGACAGTTCCTAAAACTCCAACCCCAAAAACTTAACATGTAATGCTTATTTCATAAGTCATACTGGCAGATGTGAAAATACAAGCCCTTCTTTTAACCACTCTGTGGTAACCATGCAAAATTCAGTCGTGCAAATGCTGGCAGACATCAGACAGTTCTTAAAACTTCAAAGTGGTATTTTTTACTTAAGGAATAAATGGTTGAATTACATCATCCCTGATAGCATTAAAAATGATTGCATTACTCAGAATGAGCCTACTGGTAAGATCTTACACTCGCTACTGCTATTTCTGATCTTGCAGTATTTTTGCTATAACATCCCTGTAATCACTTCATTACAGGAGTTACTCTTCAGGGAGATAATGAAAGATGTTGCAGTTTGGGGTCCTGAAGCCATTTAATCCGTGTTTTTAAGAAGTAAGATCTCCCTGCAACTTTGTCCCCACCTTTACTACTTTTACTAGATTTAATTCTAGCACCTGAAAGTTCAAGATGTGGAAAGTACTTTGAGTATCTTTAGAGAACCACATTTTTCATATGTTATTCCATATTTACCCAGGGTTTAAGCAAGGTCCTTCCTTTTGTGAAGCATTTTCCCACGCAGAGCCATGGGAGAGCAGCTGCTGGCCAGTGGGCTGCCTGCAACGTCACCATTTTGTCATCGTTTTCCTTCCACTGCAAGAAGGCATCAAAATGAAGACGCTAACTGCACTAAAGATCCCATACGCACCCAGATCTGCATTAAATGTCTCCAACAAAAAGACAACTGAAATGCTGCAGGGTCAGATCTGGCTGAGATGCCCTCACATGGATGGAAGGAGCACTGAGCAAGGTCTCGGTACGCTCCTGCTCATGGATATATTCGCCCCAGACATCTCTGCTTTCCTTCTGGGGCAGCAAAAGCCCCTTTACATCTAGAAACATTTGTTCTATTGGTGCTTGCATGACACTATCGCTTTTCCTCCAGACAGGCTTTGAGTGAACCCAGACTGACTCAACATCCACAAAGACACAGATAAATGAACCCCAATCCGTAGTTTCCTGTAATTATAACTGGGTTTTCATGTAACATCTTCTATTTCATGTCTCTTCTCTGAGCGGGACTGATTGTAAAACACGTTGCTGAAAACTTTACACCACTGTTCATATTCAGTTTTGCACAGATTAACGTGGAAGGCGAACCTGAGTGCCTCGCAGACACTGCAGCTATGAGGAGATGAAAAAAGGCCAGCGTAGACAAAACAAGCCATTACCATAAACTTACATTACTTTTTAAAGCATATATAAGGCTGTACACAAATAGGTATTGAAACAATTCAGATCTCAGAAAAAGGAATTTTGAAATATTGCGCTCTTGAAAAAACATCAAAGAAAGGAGAACAAAGTTGTCCTACTTAAAAAAAATCAAGGAGACTTTAAAATACACTAATTGTATGGCTATTTTCTAAATCAGTGTTTTCCAAATGCCTGAATTATCTCCAACCAGGATCAATTACATCTTCTTTCCACCGTTTCACTGAAAGTATCCAAGCTACAGAGCTGTCACCATCACCTCGAGATAACATCCTTCAGATCTGTAAATCCACCTCAGAAAACTTCCTCTGTTTTCACCCCTTGCTCAGCTATGCTCCTCTTTGTACAAGTCTAAACGGATGCTTTCCCAACTCGCGGCCTTTCTCTGATGGCTTTTGTCCTGGTGGGGCTGCTATTCCCTGCTCAGTTTTGCCTGTGAAATCCCAGAGGATCGTGGGGCTTTGCAGGGGAAACTGAGAGGCATTCACCCTGTGGATTCTTTATTACCAATGAAAATGTACAAGCCAGAACAATCACAGCTTGAGCTTCAGAGCTCACGTTGCGTTGGCAAAGCTAGCAGCTCGGGGAATGAAAAATACCTTTTCCTTGTAAACTGAACAGATTGAGGAACAATAAAGCATGAAATCACACACTGCACCACTTACAGACAACCCTTAGAAGCACATTTTGATATAAAATACAACACAGCTATTTTTCAATTGTCCTAGCCCAGACATTTTGCTTACAGCCAATGATACATAAAAGATTTTGAGCCTTGTAGGTTTTGCCTACGATGGTCTGTGGCAAAGCTAAAGTTCTCTTCTCCACCTTAAAGCGGCTTTCCTAGGGAAGCACCAGTGCTTCACGCCTGATGACAGAAAGCCAGGCTATGTGCACATATTAGAAACATTATCTGGAGATGAAAAGAAGGTGCGGTCATGGTGTGGGCTTAGGTCAACCTTAACCCACTTGTGTTTGAATTGCTCAGTTCTCAGACCAGACCTAAGCCTCTTGACTCCGGATTTTGAACACCCTTTGAAAACCCAGGATCAGCAGCTTGTCTGTACGAGTCCAAAGCTTAAACCCAGCATATTTCAGGTATCTCCAAGCTGCTTTTGCTGTGAGTTTTCACAGCTTTTTTCCAAATACACTTACCCTTAGACACCACCTACTTTCCAGCCTCAGCAGAGCTCATCTTCCACTTCGCAGGCTGTCAAGGGACTGCTCAGAGGACTTGGAAAGAAACAGTCTGCAGAGCTTTAATATACATCTTAGCGGGTAGCTAAGCTCTATGGTTATGCAAAAGAGTGAGAATCAACCCCTTAGCGAGGCTAAGAAAGCTTCTAAAACATTGCTTCTCCAGCTCCTTTCCTGTCCATTGCTACTTATCTAACCACAACCCCTGTGGTCAGTAAGGCTGTTCTAACAGCAATGAGTTATAAAAGCAGAACTGAAGCTACATTAACCACAGTTAGCACGCACTAGTACTGCACTGCAAATCAATTACAATAGTTTTAGTAGTTATAGTAGAATTATAGCAATAGTATCCAAAACTACAGCGTAAAAAGCAAACCTAACGTCAACAAGAAGAGGAGAAGTGGAAACGGACGCAAGAAGATCACAGGAAATGTGAGTCTTATGACTCAAAGCTCTCTGCAGACCACTACAGTCAGATTTGGAGAGAGAACTACACGGAGGACTAATTGAAGCAGTTCTCCATAAATTAAAATAGGCACCGCTTGAAAGAAAAAGACTGTTATTGAACCGTGATCATAGCCCTGTAGCCATGATGCCTGACACACAGAAGATGAGGTTTTAGATGTGGCAAAAAGAGGCTGAATATCTAAATAAAAGGGACAACATTGCAATGCATAACGCTGAGTGCAACATTTATGGATATAAACAGGTTGATGAGAGGAATTAAAAAAAACACTACCAAAAAAGTAAATACATGATATAAAGCTAGAGAAGAAACATGAAAAGCTTGCATTAATTTACTACAAAGGAAACAGTTTAAGAGCGGAGTACAATTACTTGTTTAGGTCAAACGCAACGTAATTAGCATAGAAGTTAACATAAGCACTATGATCTATGTGACATTTGAAATTAACCTACTTAATACGTTTTTAGGTAAAGAAATAATTAAGGGGTCTATCCTTTGCACTGTGCTGAATAGCAATAAGAAGTCAGCAGAAAAAAAATGGCTATGACAGAAAGCGGTGACCAATGTTACATAGTTCACATTGTTCCTAAGATGTGTAAATGACATCAGAGCTAGGGTTAAAAACATATCACTTAATAGTTATGAGATAAGAAGTTCGGTTCGTCTTTTGTTCTGAAAGAACAGGGCAATTGGACCAGCAGTAATAAAGCATGATGAACACACCATTCATCTAAGTCTGTAATGCTACCAGAAATGAGAACAGAGACAAGGATGGAATGCTTTCTGATGCACCAAATGTATTTAGTATTGTCTCAGTAATTGAGCACTTAGAAAGATTATGCATGGATTAAAGGACACTTCAGTTCTCATTACTGTCAGCATCCCGGTCACATTCAGGAGTTAGAGGCATGGGGTGAGCGTGCTGTGTGTTCATGCAGTCAGATGGGGCCAAAACCCACACTCAAACTGAAGGCCAAGAGCAGAAGAAAACAGCAAGTGTGTCTTTCTGCTTTTTTTAAGCAAGTTAAATAAAAATCACGAATCACCAACTACTTCAGACCACAACAACAAAGCCTTGGCTTTTCCCATTTCCTTTCCCTCCAAGATCTCAATTCTCTTGTACCTAAGCTTCTGTGAAGTAATTGCTTTCTAGTAATGTAGGGAAATTGAGTTCTTATTTCAAACAACATGAATTTTAGCCACCATCAACTCTAGGCTCCCAGATCTCCATATCTGTCTTGCCCTACTTCCATAGACACAGGAAGAAAACTCATCTGGAGATTGGCAGATTTCAGGCTCATTTTGCTCACTGCAATTATCAGAAGGACCTATTCTGAGATGTTCCTTAAAAATACTTTCCCTAATGTCACAAAGTCCCTGAATGGCAATGTGTGCTTTATTAATGGGAAAATATCGCTAAGAAAATTTAAGTTCATCAAGTGACTAATGACCATTTGATAAGAGCATGGCACACCTGCAATAATTACTAGGGAGAGATTGGCAAGCCTTCGCCCTGCTCTGATGGCTCCATGGAGCATCAGCTTAGTGCACCAAAGTGCGTGCAATAGAATGAATTCCCTGGCAGTTCCACAGACAGCCAATTACAAGCTACCTGCACACGCAATGTTTCTGACCTTGCCCAGAACGATGCCAGAACTGTTGCACTGAGTCACTTTTAAGTGATGGAACTTTTCAGCACAAAGCACAGCGGCACGCCTCCCAAAGAGCACTCCAACATTAACATGGTAATGAGCATTAGGAAATTTATACTAGATTTTAATTAATTTCTTAAATCTATACTCTTTACTTTAAAACCCTCTAGCCCATTTACCCTCAGTGTGCCAGAAATTAGGAATAGGACGGTATCACTACTTCTTTAAATGTAAAAAAAATGAATTCTACTTGATAGAAGCCAAAATGTCAGCATTCCCAAATAGCTACATGCATCCTCAGTGCCAAATAATACCTATGGCTTCAGCACAAGCTAGACCAAAATAGACTCACTTTCCCACAGCTACACGTTTCTGCTGGTTATTAATGCCTGATGCAGACTGTGCTTCTGCTTAGAGGCGGATGGGAGCGATGATGTGGGCTGCTAACATTTCTTTCAGCATATTGTCTGCAGAAGCCCTTCATTAGCTTTAAGACAGAGTATTTAAAGCCAGGCTTTCAGACGCAGTAGTCAACAAAGAAAACATGCTATTTTTGTTTTATTCATGTTGGCGTGTTGGACCGCCATACCCGCATACGACTTCTGTTCTGGACATATTTATGAAAATGAGTAGGAATACATTTCTTCAGAAATATTCTCTCCTCATTTTTCATTTTCTCCTGTCAAACATCTTCTAAATGGGAGTTATTATTGGCTTTATAATTTGTAACTTCTAAAATCCCTCAAGGGAAAATCTTCTGTCTCGTATTACTGTGCCTTCGCTAAATTTGCCTTTTGAGAACGTTATTTCCTAAAGTAAAAAATAATAAAATAATAATAAACTTCTTCAGTGGACAATCCAGTTATGCAGTCAGCCTGTGACGCTGCTACAGTAGGGCTTTAGGCATAAGCAGGTTAGCGATCCCTTACTGGGTGCCTTGCATCCCTTAAAGCCAGGCGGTGCAAGGAGGCATTCCACATCAGCATATACTGAATTGAGGGTTACTCCTCTGAATTCTGTACATGCCTGCTATTACGTTTCTTTTTAGGAAACGGAACAGCAGTTGAACATCACCAGTGCTGTCCATGAAGGTAAAGGGGCCTTGGGTCTATCGCTCAGCCTCTAGAAATCCCAAACAGAAAAATCAAGCTTTGCTTCCCCCCATAGAACAACACCTCCCCAGCGAGGTCACAGTGTCACCTGCTCATGCTGGGCTGTCCCAAATCTATTTGCCATGATAACTGATAGGGTCTCACAGCATTCCAGCGGCCATCCTGTTCACAGCCCATGGATTTCACTGCACAAACAGCACACACCATGGAACACAATCTCTGATATTTTGCATATTTTGTGATCAGAATCCTTGACCATTTTTCTTGTTTCACTTCTGCTCAGATATGAAAAAAAGCCAACAGAAACAACAACTTTTCTTAACCCTGTCCCTGTTCGGTTCCTCCAGCAGGTAACATTCAAGGCAATGAACTCTTGTTTTATCTTCAATCCCATCTTAAAACTGACTTTTGTATCACTGTTTTCACCACAAAAGCCTCCAAAGCTGACAAGGAGTTACACTGGCGGCTGCAACAAAGCAGATTTGGGGTCTGCATGCAGCTCAACTTTAGGTCAATGCTGGTTTTCTTAAATACCACAGTGCACCAACAGCATTATTTCCACTTGAAAATAATGACCCATCCTCAGCATCACTAAGGTCTATCCAAAAGTGATCTAGCATGGGTTTTCAAGCCTTCATGAATGTACGAAGACATTCAAGACAATTCCCTCTCATTGCAGGTGTGAGGAAGGTGTTAATGCTCATTTTTCCTTGACTGATAACCCTGCTCCTTGCAGATTCTTTTGCTGAGATTGTGACTGTTGCCTCAGGTCTTAAGCCTATGTAATTTTCTTAACTGTGGGGTACCCATTTATCAGATTTGATGCTGATACCTTTTATTCGCTTCAGCTGGAAAAAAAAAAAAGGTTCTTCTCAAAAAAAAGGTTATTTAAATGTGACTAAGAATAACCAGACAAAAAGCCACCTGAAACTATTGATAGATCTCTAATGCAATAAAATCTGAAGACATCTAGAAATACATTAGGGCAATACACAGCTTAAAAGAAGGTATTATTTGCCGTATTTAGCAATTCATGCTCACCCTCATTACTTGCAATCAGTTAGCAGAGCCTCTAATGACAAAGGCCAAAAGAAAAGTACTTCTAATTCCCCAAAATCAAGTCAAGGAACTCATGTTTTCTTTTCTTTCTAGTCCTGGTAAGATAATTGCTAATGTTTATTGATGCTGTCTTAGTGGAAAAAAATTAATTTGTGGAAAATTCATTAACAAGCTGCAGTGGTTTGCTAGCGTGGCCACCACAAATGACCACCACAGACTGCTAGAGATTAGAAGAAAGATAACAGAGCAAAATGAAATCCTTACTTTTTAATGAAACCAGCACATTAAGGCCAGATTTGACTATTAGGGCTTTCTTTCTTATTTTAACTGTGAAATAAACAGCATACTGAAGACAAAAGAACAATATCTCTATAATGAAAAGAGTGTGCTGCTAGGCTGCTGGGCAGCTCAGCCCAGGTGTAATTCCACTGTCTCCCTCCTGAACTTTGTTTTAATAAACATATGCAGTCAGTCATACGGTATTGCGTCAAATTCTTGTTATTAAAGGCATTGCATATTTCAGTGTATCAGCTCGCAAAGGTTAATTATCTTTCTACAACTGGTAGGGCGAGAGCATCACTTGGATATGAAAGCACTATCAGTTCCCAGGACAATCTCCTTCCATCATTTGCTTTTCTTCTGAGAATCCCTGGTTGCCCCACACAACAAGAAGAGGTGCTCATGGAGCCTGTCCTGAACATGCACAGTCTGCCTGGGGGAGGAGAGAAAGGGCAGAGCACGCAGAAGGCACTGGGCACGGGGGTGGCCTCGGTGAATGGCAAATTCAGAGAAACCTAAGACGTATAAAGGTTGATTTACGGCAGAAATGGACTTATTCTGGGAAATGGAAATAAAAGCAACAGCAGCACAGTCACAGCATGCTACAGACCACATTCAGGTCTAAAGGCGTTAGGATTTGGCAATTCCTAGCGCAGAATCTCCTAGGAATCTGAATTCTTATGGACTCTAAACGAGGAAGAAGAAAACCCTGAAGGCAGATTATGCTACAAGAGCAAGCAAAGCTCAGCACCTGTGCCCACAGGCTTTTCTGGGGGCAATGCAGAGCACCAGCATCCTGAGGGTGCCCCGAGAATTGTCTGACCTCAGCTCCTTGAGAACAACCCTAACCAACATGGAGACTTCCAGCGCTTGGAACATCATCAGCAGTTCACTGTATCTCAGAGATCGCTACGACAGGCATAATTAATACCTCTGGTACTCATTCAGTCACACACATTTTGAGGAAAGTGGTATTTAGCATTTGATACAAATATTGGTTAGAGTATTCAAACCACTTCACCTCAAAGTCTTCCTTATGAGTTTATTTTCTATGCATCAACTGCAATTTAGGCCTATTAGCATAAATGGTCACTGAAAATACATTTGGAAATCACACTTTGCAGAAAGGAATTATAAACGCATTCTCAGCATGCACTCCTGCCACAGGTTTTTGCACACACATATATTTTTAACTGGACTTGTGATTACTCAATTAGCAAAAGAAATAATGAATGACGATAATGAACAGAAACGAAGCAACACTATGAAAAATTGAATCAAGAATAAGTGACACAGAGAGGTCACCGAGTCATTCGGAATAAGTACAGTTGAAATAATGATGAGCTTTGAAGACTTTCCAAGAAAAAGAGGCAAAATTAATCAGATACATTAAATTATGAATTATTAACTCCGCTCTATTAAATATCAAATAGAAAAGCTTTTTAGGATTAACCATGTTTTTGGAAATTCTACTAACTGCGGAGTAGATTTCTTTGATTTAGAAATGATTTTTATTTAGATATGAAATGCAGAGAAGTCCCTCTGGGGCAAGCGGAGCTTTCCATAAGCGGTGGATCCCTTCCATACACCGAGCTCACTCTAAAGCAACACAGATAAAGACCTTGATCCATTCACACTGAGCCTTTCGAGATGCTGGATGGCAAAGGTACGCATAAAGCAGAGTGCAGAAGTACCTGAGGACACGGGCAGACACTCACAGTCTCACAAGTGCTGAAGAACTGTTCTGAATAATACTTGAGCTGCATGTGATGATCCCTAAGAGCAGCAGCTCAGCTACTGCTGCATTCAACTCAGAATAAATGCATGACTTCTACTCCATATCTCCCCAGGTGCTTTGGATATTGCGACCAGCTGATTCGACCTTGAGGTTTTGATTTGTTTTGGTGGTTTTTGATTTTGTTGGCAAAGCCTTCACGTGGAATCATGCCACAGCTACTCATGAAACAAGTGATGGCCTTCAGTTAAATGAACAGTGCTGAAGGAATAATGGTTGTCACAGCATGCTGGCTTTTCCTGGCTGACAACAGCTCTATCTTCATCTGCTCAGCACCACAAAGGGCAAACTGGGCCCACCAGTCTCAGGTTCTTCACTTGCTCATGGTCTCTCATTTCCCTGCTCATGGGGAACAACACACTCATTGTCCTCCTTCACATTGGACTTTTCTTGCTCGTTATATTGCATGAAATAAAACAATGTGCACTGATATTACACAGTTGTGTTGTTTCCTTCTGAATTTTCATCTTAACTTTTAACAGAATTCCTGCATAGACTGCAATGGAGGAAACATGAGCATTTTCACAGCACTTGCAGCTATTTTTTATATTGTCTGATGATTCCGACATGCTTGATTCTTAGTGAGTTAATCATATAATTACAAATTAGTGATTGATCCTATATTCGAAGACTGTTTCATAAGCTATGTCACTGTGATGTAGCATTATAATTTAACTAATACATCTGATCCTTTGATCTGTTAGCATTTCTACTGCGCAGCAATGAACCATGACACAGGGCAGAACTAAGCTCACCAGAGTCTACCAGGACAGGAAGATGCACTTTGTCTCCTCTTGAGCAGGAGCATGAGTGCAGGGAACCCATCAGCACCAAACCTTTCCCAATCTTCTATCCCAGAATACGCACTAAGGAACTCTAAGTTTTACCGGCAACTGCAGCGTGCCCTGCTTGTGATTTGCACTGTATGTTTCCTTGCCTCTCAGTCACATCCCTCTAGCAGAAACCTCATTCTGAAAGCTGTGCTCCCCCAGTCAAAGAGGGCTTAATAACCCTTGACGGATCCATACATCCAGTGCAAACCAACCAACCACCTCTAAGATGTTAACAATAAATGATAACTAACTTGCTGAGACCTATTCCATATTTATTTAGGGAAGACTCATGAAGTTCATTCATGAATAGTTAAAAAACGTAGCATTAACAAGTCACAGAAGGTTACCTGCAGGAGAGGACTTGAATTTCAGGCAAGCTACTGAAGACACGGGAAGTTGTACACATGCTGATGTAGACCAAACACAGAACAAAATACCTCAGACCCTTAAAATTATTTCCTATTGCTTTTCCATGCATAAAATTACCATAATATTATCTTGTAGAGAGAAGGTAGGGCGGCCACATGAATGAAGATTCACACTCAATTTCAGTGAGTATATTCAAGTACATAAACCAATTCCAGTCTGAGTCATGCCAAAGCGTGCGGCTCTTCATTCGTCCTTCACACAATGCAAACTATAGATGTCAACCCATAACATATAATAAAAAGTGTGTACTTCGCAAGATCTTGCAAACATGTCATCAGCATGCCAAATTTCTGTCAGCAGCTTATTCTGGATAGTCTCTTGTACACACCAGATAGAAAACAGACATCCCTGGCACTAGCTTTACATCTCTATTGTTTGACCCTGCTTCGTCTGAATTAAATCAGTCTAGAATATTATCTATACACTTCTCAGTTGAGATTTGCTTCCACGCTTGAAACTGGATGAAATCCAATGCCTTTATTCCAGCACCACCACAGCTGCTGCTTCCTACAATTCTGAAGAAGAGAATTAAAAAACACAGCTCCTGATGAATTTATACTCGTATTTTTAACAGATAAGTCACTACTTTTCTTTTCTAATGCAAACAAAACACTACAGCGTACATCCCGCATACACACTGGGTGCACAGCGGAGGACCACGTGCCGGCAAGGAGAGGCGGCACAGTTACTGCTGCCTTGGAAAAAGACTTGCTCCAAAACCCATTGAACAGAGAAACAAAAACCCTAATGCTAAAAGCTTTATAAAATACTTTATAAGAAAGCATTTTTCTTCTCAAGGTTTGTTGCATGATACATAAACTGCATTAGGAGGACAACAAGCGGTCATGATGGTGTTTATTTGTCTCATGAAAATGATTCAGGAATTTGAGATATTGTAGACAAAAATACCTCATTCCAGTTTCTTTTCAGAGCCTAATGAAATGAAATGGATGAAGCTTGCTAGCGTTGCCACTGAATTATATAATCCTAGAGAAGACATTAACGGCTGCTCTAAAAATCTAATTAAATTTTAGAGCACTAGTAATGCAGCCATAAGGCCCATGTAAGCCATTATCTACATTAATAAAAATTAAAGTCAAACAGTATCTATACAGTAATAATGTACCTGGATTCAAGGTCACTTAATTCCCTTACTCCCATATTTTTCTTTATTGTTGCTATAAATATTATTATTTAATCAAGACTTCAAATTTATGTGCATTTGTTACCCTGAATGATCTCCTAATGCATAGCATTAGGACAGGAATTAATCTAATTGTTTTTCTTAATTGTTTATATTATGTAGAAGGCAAGAAAATAACTCCTATTATTAGCATATAAATGAGTAAGAAACTGGGGCACTCTGCAGGTACTTCATCACGTATCTAAATAAAAATCCAGAATCAAAGCAACTCTACCCGGGCACGTCATCTCAGATCCAAGTCCTCTCTGGCACAGAGGTAGCGTTCAAGAAATGTTTAGATGCTGTACTAAGGGACATAAGAGACATGGTTTGGTGGGGAAATATTGGTGACAGGTGGGCTGTTGGACGGGATGATATTCGATGTCTTTTCTAACCTTAGTGATTCTGTGATTCTAGGAGAAGAATAAAAAAGTAACACAAATGCCACGGATAGGAATAAGGAACAAAAGGTGAACTAAGGAGGCAAATAGAGCTGGGCCAGGGGAAATGCAGTATCTGTGCAACGTTAGTGGCTGGCAAGGTGAAATAATAGATTCTCATAAAATAATGCTTCCAATAGCCATAAATGGCTTGCAGCTGATAGAAAAGCCATTTCTAAAATGCTTGTTTTACTTAGAGGGATACTACAATATGCAGTGTTTATGAGAATAAGGAGTTGGTTTTCCAGCACTGCAAAGCACTGTACTTCGTGCAACCACATTATTTGCTTTTTATGTAATTAATCTTGCACAATTCCGGGATGGTTTGTCTGAGGAAGCCTACGGCTACAATGCTTTTGTGTTCTGCGGATAATCTGAGTTGGGAGGAATCGCTGCCATCGGTACTGGACTAGGAACACCAGCTGCTTTATCTCAGCACTGAATTGTGCCTTTTTACTGAAGAGCAACAGGAGCGAGAGTGAAGCTGGAGAGATTCCTGACCTGCCGCAGTGTGACACCACTCTCTGCTGACCCCTGGGCTGCAAAATGAAGTGCAGCACACAGAAGGGCAGTGAAAACCTGAGCATGTTGTCGGCTGAAGAGTTTTCTACTTGACAGGTAGAGAGCTTCTTCCAATAGCATGCTGACAACTTGGATTTTGCCTGGGATGTTACATCTGTGCAGTTATATTTGGATTTTATTTCTAATATGTTTTCTCTGCAGATTGAAACAAATGGATTTTATTTTCCTCCTTTGAAGGATAGAGATTACTGCGCATTTAAATAATATCTCTACCCACCATGGTGTATTCTAAATGACAAAACAAATTGCAAAGGCAATTTTGGAGGAGTAGCTTGAAGATGCAGGATTTACTACACTGAAACTCTTCACTTCCACTTATTTGGAAAGACTGAAAATAGTATACTCAGTCCTCAAGCATTCTCCATAGAAACACTTGTGAATAAATTATTTGGTGGTCAGTACTGAAATTAAATCTCCTGAGGGATTTCCTTGCTACCTCCCAGCAGCACGGAACACCCCACAGTCCATCTGTCCCTCCATGCAGCTCCAGGAGTCACCTCCTGAATATTTTTGCTTCTGCCAGCACAGGTAGACACGATACACAGGGTAGGTCCCTGGCAAGACCATCAGACTTCAAATTTCTTCTGCCCAAGACCATCCACCAAGCCTCTCAAGAAAGAACAGGGCAGCCACTACAGCCATGTCACCTCTCAATGACCTCAGAGTGCTCAGATTCTCATACCTTGAGACTTCAGAAACACCTTAAAAAACAAAAGCTCCCCCCCATTTATGTACCGTGAGAACCTGGCCTTGTGCAGCTGCAGCCCTGAGGGTAAACGCTCCAGGGAAGGAATGGAGAGCAAGGAAAAGAAAGGAAAAGAAAGGGCTGAAAGACAACGCTTTTTCTCCAGAATAGTTCATTTGGTTCCATTAAACACATCACTTTCTACAGTGGTTTATAACTATTTTTAAGCTACGGATAAAATTCACTTTACACGTCCAAGTGATCTGTCTTGCATATATTCCTCTTGTTTTGCTTCTCAGAAATGACACTGCTCGTGCCCAACCAGAAAGATCAGCTCATCAGGGAAAATGCATTCTCTGCTGCTCCTTTCTTTCCAGCTTCAAGAAAATTAGTTAACCGCACAACAGCTTTTTAGTTTTAATGAATGCAGCCCGAAGACCTTTCCCATTTGAAGAGAAAAGCTCTGCCAGCATCATTTCCCTCAAGCAGTCATTCCCCCACAGGGCATATTACGGAGGCAAATTTTTCACTAACAGTGAAAAAGTATTTGTTTTTTAAATACACGTTCTTATAAAAGTTGCTATGAACTTCATACACGGAAAATTTTAGGGTCGTTCTTTAGGGCCTAGACATTCTAACTGCTGAGCACGAGGAAGGTCCATTTTGGCTTATGACTCTCATTTATGGCTGATGGGTATGGGGAAGGGTTGGGATGGACAGCATCCACAGCCTCACTGGGCAACCTGTTCTAGTGTCTCACCACCCTCACAGTAAAGTATTTCTTCCCAATATCCAGTTTAAAACTACCCTTTTCCATTTCAAAACCATTTCTCCTCATCCTGTTGCTACCTGACCTTACAAAAAGTCCCTCCCCAGCTTTCCTGTGGGTCCTCTTCAGGTCCTGGAAGGCTGCTATAAGGTCTCCTCGGAGCCTTCTCTTCTCCAGGCTGAAAAGCCCCAGTTCTTCCCATCTGTCCTCCAGACCTCTGATAATCTTTGTGGCCCTCCTCTGGACCCACTCCGACTACTCCATGTCCTTCTTGTGCTGGGGGCTCCAGAACTGGACACAGTACTCCAGGTGGGGTATCACAAGAGCAGAGTAAAGAGGCAGAATCACCCCCCTTGACCTGGTGGTCACGCTTCTCTTGAAGCAACCCAGGATACAGTTGGACTTCTGGGCTGCAAATTACTTCCTTTTGATTTTTACCTCTCCAAATTCCTTATCCTTTGTCCTTGATGCTTGCAGACATCAGCCGAGTGCCACCAGCAGGAGGAGCAAAGGAACCCTGCAGCTGTGCATGTTGTTACTGGGCAAACAAATTACTACTGGTTTTATAGTAAAGCAGTGAATCTCAAAGTAATGACAGAAAAATGCCTTAAAATTCACAACACATAATGCCTTTGATCCAGAATGTCCTCAAACTATTTTCCAACTACTTCAAACTGATTTTCATCATCATTTCATGCTCAACCTTTTCTTTTTCACTTTTAAGACACAAGTCTGCAATACAAAAATGACCAGCATAGCTCCCCTTGTCTCTCCAGCATCCCACAAAGCCCTGCCCCAAGCCACAGAACAGCACTGAAGGGTCATGGTATTCTCTGTTCATTTGTAGCTTGGGTATAAAGCCAGGAGATAACAGATCGTTAGAATACCCCAAACTTCTCTTCCTAGTACCCTTCTTTATGGAATAATATTACCATAATTTAAACTGAAAAGAAAAGTGTGAGCTATCAAAGATGACTGACTGAAAGATGTCCTTGCATGGGCCTCACAGTGCCCATGCTGCTGCCAACGAACTGCACTGTAGCATAATGGTGTCTTGGCCATTCTGTTTATCCTTAAGTAAATGGCCAACTTCATATCCAGTGGATTGTCTGCAACATTTTCTATTTGAAAAAGATAAGGTAACGTACAAACGGTATTGAGTGCTCCATTTTTTCCTTTGCCAAATGTAGAGCACTTCAGAAGAATGAGAAAACTACCACCAGCTGTTTCTAGATGCATGCTCCTGGAGCTCTACACTGTGAACAGTTGCTATTGCCCAGACCACATAAAAGCAGAGTCACCCCCCTCCTTGCCCCCGTGAGCTGAGGATGCTGGGTGCCAGCCCAGTGCTCCGGACTGAGCACGTCCTGCACCGCCTGTTCACAAAGCAGCGCTCAGAAGGACTCTCTGTGTAGACATCGTGTTTCTGGGAAGACATGCTATGCTTCATCTACCACATCGGCAGTGTTATTTGCATTTCAGGCCTCTCTCCCAGCCCTCTGTTAGTCAGATAAGAAATGGAACATGTAATGTATCACACACACACCATACATTCGGTAGTTCACTCCTCAGCTCTCTGAGACTGCTAAAATTTGCACAAAGAATGAAGGCACCGGAGCTTTTTCCTCTCAAAAGCACTTGCTAGAAATGCTGTTGAGCACCAGGTGAGGAGGTTGTGCAGGCTGCAGGGAAGCGGGAGCCTCAGGCTGAAAAAACTGAAGATTGTAAGTAGAAGCCTCTAAGAATCAAAACATTTTAATATTTGCGTGCTTTATATTGCCTTCTGACTTGGCTTGACAGCCTCATCTACCCGCTGCCATGGGCTACCTTTATCAATGATTGATCTTCATCTCCCTTCCAACCTTGTGGGGAAAGCTGGACAGAATATAGACTTTTATTTTATATAATAACAAGGCTTCCTGTGAAAGAGGCTGCCATGTGCTGAACGCTCCATATGTGACTTGACTCATTTATAGTTGTTTAATATTCCTCTCTGCCTCTCGCTGTAACCATTGGAGGAAGCTGGACTTGCAGAAGAGCAGAATACAAAATAACCCAGCCTGAGCCCGAGGGTCCTGCGAAGACAACATCGCAATCAGTTCCCTAACACAGCAGACAAAACCCATCCATCTCCCCAGCCGCCAGCCAGCAAGGTTTTACTTGAACCAGTGCCTTGGAAATTCCCTCTTAAATAATGCTTCTAAAAGATCGCTTTAATTTGCAAATACAGCAACAAGAGACCATAAAGTGCCTGCTGAAGGAGCCTGTAAAGCAGCACAGAGACAAAAGCACGCAAAGTTGTGTGCACAGCTTCACTTGGGGCTGCACCTCAAGACATGAAAATACATCATGAGATGAAACAACGTGCCATTGAGTAATGGGAGAGGAATGCAAGAGAATGAGGCATGTAAGAAAATAAGGAAAACCAGTTAGAAACCTCACATCCCTGAGCTCGTGCACTGCTCCCCCTCCTCGCAGGCTTATTCACTTCCATCTTAACTGAAGGGGTGGAAACAGAAGGCGCTGTTTAAGTCGTTACCTATGCTGGACGTAGCCATGTATTCACCACAAGTAAATACATTTCTTGCTACTAACCAACTCAATGCTGGTGTTCACCAGTAATGGATACTGCCCACTCCCAGTGGATGCGGGGAGCTGCACAAAGCCTGGCACTGCAGGTGGGTCTGCGTTCAGAAAGTCACCTCAAATACGTTGGTCTCAAAATGAAATGGTTTTAATTAAAAATATTAAAAGAACACATTTACTTCTTTAAGTTATCTTCTGAGTAAAATATAAGCAGCAAAGGTAATAGAAAGAAGGAAGAAAAGAAGACCCCCTTTGGATAAAGACTCCTTTGGATTCCTTTGGTGAAACAAAATGCCAAAACCACCTCTTAAAAACACTCAATTCCTGGACTGTGACCCAAACAGAATCCACTGTAAAATAGCTCAAAACTACAGAAAAGCTGAAATAAATTTTTGAAGAACCTTCTTGAAGAGCTCTTGGAAAAAAACCCACTTGCTGGCTATCAGCTTCCAATGTGACACCACAGGGCAGCATTTAGAAGGGGAGGATATCTGCGGGCAAATTGTCAAGTTCTGTAACCACAAGGATCCTAGAAATATTTGTTCTCACTTAAGAATTGTCAGGAATTTTCACTGAATAAATTATTCCTGGTTTACTCTCAGGAGAGCACGTTAACTCACAAAGAAGCCTAAAATAACTTCTTCGCAGGAAAATGACAACATTTGTCTAATTTCTGGTAATGCTTCTGAACCTATCAGACTGAAAATGCAGTGGATACTGCCAGCATAAAGATCATTATGATTACCATCTGATCGCTCTACTTGGACATTTCATTTTCCACAAATTCCATGCAAACTCAAATTCAATTGCTACTTCAAAAATATTTTGGGGGGAAGAGAAAAAAGAAGGGGGACGAAGAGAAAAAAGACGGGGGAAAAAAATGTCTTGGTTTAATTCTTAACCACTGAGTAAAGGAAACCAACTGTAAGTCTGTTACAAAAAGCTCAGCACCTTGCAAGATCATTATGTAAATAACATTTAAGAGTGACTCCTAATGTAGTAGCATAAGCTTTATTCCTGCTGTAATGACCTATGGATTTATTTCTTTTTTAATATGGCCACAAATGCAGAGCCTGCAGATCACCTGTTGGGTTGCAGACTTCACTTGAGTCCTTGGTTTAACTCAAACACTGGAAAGTTCAAAATCAACATATAAAATATTTTTCCTCCTTCTGCAACATTCCAAGCTCTGCAGGTGTTCTCACCTAGAACAGTTCAAGTAGCAAAAGGAACCTGGAATGCAAGAGCATTCACTCAAGCCATGAGTAAAGGGCTACTTCCCCAAATTATATTGCAAAACTCTGCGTGAAGGGACAAAGGGACATTTGTTTTCCCAAAGGTAACACCAGGGAGTATTTAAAGACAGCTTTAAACTATTGCAAATAGGATCTCTGAACTACATCTCCTGCATGATCTAACATAGTCATAGCGGGCTGACCAGGTTTAAACAGGTCCGTGCAAAATGACCGAAGGGAATGTGCAAATCCCTTTCTCCTCGGGTAACAGTTTTTCAGAGCTGGGAATTATTGGCAGCTGTATTTACACGCTGCTCCCTGAAAAAGGGAGAACGGTCTTCTCACGTTCAGCCCAAAGTCTTTAAAATACCGGAAAAAAAAAAAACCCAACCCCCAAAAAACCCCAAGAACCAAAAACCTTCACGCTGTTTTCAAGAATTACATCACGTTCACTTCATTCCAATAAACGTCCGGATGAATATGATCGGTGTTCATTAAAAGCTCCAAAGTGACAGGTCCACCACTGGCACTCGGCGCTGCACAGCGAAGCTTTCACAGCTGTGATGAGCAAATGGAGCGTGATCCGCCACGCGCAGCTGACACCATCCGTAACTCTGTGTCTGACACCTGACTGCCCTTAGGAGGGATCTGGGGTTTTTTTTCTGCAGTAGTTTATTTACGGAGAAAAAAAATTAATCAGAATAACCTTCTCAGTAAGAAGGCTCTGAAATGCAGTTACAAAAGAAATGTCAGAAGGAAAATCCTTCCAAGCGATAATATTTATGTGAACTGAAAGCACTGCTTGGTGCATATAATGCAGTTTATTACCAGAAAGTTTATAAAATCACCGGCTGCTCCAAGGTCCCCCCCAGCCACCAACCCTGGGGCAGGAGGTGGGACAAGTCAAGGTTATCCCCTACCAGAATGCCATCGATTGCCGAGAAGTCGCATCGTCTGAGGCAGAATATACTTCTTAGGACATCATTTCTCTAATTATGAGAGACATATATACATGGTGATTCCTGGCACTCAACTTCTCTAGCACAGTACTTAAAATTGATAAGAGTTTTTATTTATGTGTTCTACCACTGAGTTAGATTTTTGGATGATGAGTTTTCCAGTATCATTTTTCTCTTTCCTGATACCCAAAGCATGGGCAAGGCCAGGCAGAAAAATCCTTGCAGCTGGAAACAGGCACACCGGAACCAGAACAGCTGCTCAGGTATCTCATCATTGAACTTCTTTCTGGGAAATGAGTGAGTGAAAGCAGAGCATAACACCTACCGACAAGTTTCCTCTCGCTATTCCTGCATCATCAACCAACTCCAACTGCCATAAAATGTGGCTACAGCTTCTAACTGCAGAAAACCAAGCAAACATTTTTTGCCCCAAGCATGTTACAGAAAACAACAGTGCAAAGCTCCAAAGTGCATCTCTTCCCTTTCTGTAGGGAAAGCACTAAAACAGAAAAGGTTTTACTCACTGTTTTCGGCTCGTTTAAGGTTTGTTTGCCCATTTAATTCACAAAAACCTCTTTTAGACATCTATTTGTACAACTGTGCCTTCCCTCTGAGCTGTGCCTGCAGGAGGATACTCTGTGCTGTACCCATCTCGCTCCATCCAACAGCAGCTACAGACAGCAACGATTTCCAATGGATGAACCCTGGAGGTGCATCTGGGACTCGCATCAAGTCAGCCATAACCCTCTTGGTCTGAATCTTGGGAAACTGGAGATTTCACCATTCTGTCCAGTTTGGCAGCCCTGCCAGACAGCTCAGCTGTCCGTCCTTCTGTCCGCCCACAGCTGCAGCGCTCAGGCACTCTCTCACCAAGAGATGCACCTCGTTTGGAGGGAGAGGACAGAGTCTGAAGGGCATTATCTTCAGCCCTTGTTTTACACTGTACTTCTCCATCTTCTGGATTTATGACAAATATTGTCAAATAAATAAAGAAAAATACATCACACTTTGGTTTTGGAAACTTTTTAACACTGTCTTAAAAGCCACCATTTGCTGCCACGTTCCTGCCATTAACTCAATCAACAAAAATGACAGAATAAGTGCCGAAGGCAGAAGCAGATGGGTCCACATGCAGGACATGGGGCAGGAAGACAGCGGGGTCTGATGGAGCTGAGCCACTGTGCCCATCACACCAACACGCTCCCATGAAAGCAGACCAAGACTGCTTCATCTCAATGCATTTATTGCATCACAGTCCAATGGTCAACGCTGAAGGAACAATGAGAACTCCACACAGCCCTCAGCCTCCCCACACATTTCTCAGTGCAGAAGGACCGTGTGGGTAGAAGGAAAACATTATGCATGTGTGGCAAATCGCATAAAGAAACATCTATTTTTCATATCCAGACTCACACAGTCACGAAGCAATAGGTTGGGGAGCTGAGATGCTCTGCCCAGCTGATCGATGCTGTGCTTTTTATACACACAAATGATCTGAGTGAGACCGGATCTGAGCGAGACCTGGCTTCCCAATGTGGGCAAAACCGACCTTCCCTGCACCTCCATCGCTGAGCACGAGAGCTGGGCTGCCTCCTGCTGCAGCCGGCCGCTATAAATACTGGGAGGCAGTTTCATTATTCTAAACCTTAATGCAAGAATACACAGAAATATTTCACATCACACAGTAAATGGTTTGAAGATTGCAGATAAAGTCAGGCTATGAATAACTGACAAGAAAGTCTCAGATAAGCATATGAAATTAATTATGGCATACCCAGAAATAAATAAAACCACCGTCTCCAATGCTAACAAAGCAGCTGGTAATAAATAACAGCATGCAAACATTTCAATGCACTTATTTTGGTAAAATTAAAATCAATGTTCCTGTAAGCAGTAACTACTAAATAACACTTACTCAGGGAAAAGTCTGAGAAGCTTAAAATCCAGCAAACCAAGGCGCACAGCGAGAAGCAGCTGGAGCTCATCTTTTATATCGTTTCAAGGTCTTGAGGAAAATGGCAACCAAAAAAAAAACCAACCACGTACAGATCTTTGGGGCAAATCGATCTCATAAAAAAAGGATTAGTGTGTATGAGGGTAATCAAACGCTTCAGGTTGGAGTGCAATTCCACTTAATAAATCAAACTTCTACTCCTGCAAAGGTTCGTTTGATTCACCCGCTCTGTTCTAGTTCTATACTCGTTTGATTAGTTACACTAAAAATAAATCCCATGCAACAGAACCAAAAAATAAATGATTGACCTTCTAAAATAAATGCCACCCTGAGCTGAGAGCAGCCCAACCTCACCAATACCAGCAAACCCACGGCTCCAGGAACACGGAAAGCTCCCCATAGCCCAAGTTGCTTTTCATTACAAAAACTGAACTTTAAAGTTTTTATAGCAGCAGTCACTTCAGCAGCTCACTCCTGGCTTCAGCCTCTGCTAAGCATCAGCTCTGCAGCTCCTGGTGGGTGGGCAATGAGAGAAGATACAGAAGCATGGAAGGTCTTCCAAATTTGGTTTGAGAGGATGACTACGGAGGATTATCACCACAAAACCATCAAGGAAGGATTCATTTCCTATCGTTTTCTATTTTCCTCCAGCATGGTGAGGTTGAATGAAATTCAATGCCATGCTCTCCACTCACGCAAGGTAATTCAAAGGGAAGCGTGGCTCTGTACTCTGGTATGGTCCTGGCCATCGCTGGGAGAACAGATCGCTCCCACTGAGCACGCTCCCCCGGCAATGCCATGTCTGCCATTGCTCCAATTTAATTAGGGACCTCTATGTTCTCGAGGTAATTTTTCCTTACAGGAAATGTCAGCTATTCCACTCTTCATTTTTCAGGACAACATCTGTGGGTGACAACATGACTTTGCAACAAAAAGGCCATGAAAAATGGTAGCCCAGTTTCTATTCGAAAAATAAATTCCTGTTCCGACAGTTGTCTGCAGCCTTCTGCGCTCAGCCTTTGCAGTGCATCGTGGTAGCTCACTATTTCATTTGACCTTTTCATTATTATGCAGCTTGATTAGCTATATGAGCCGCCTGCTTTCAGAAGGGAACGAAATCAGGTACTTAAAAAGGAGAAAAGATGAAAACGATCAAAGTAATATTTCGTACTCTTGGAGCACTCATGCTTTAGAAGAAGTGCCACCAGGCTCCATCAAGCAAGGAGCAAATGCTTTCAGCACAGCAAGGACAGACACGCGCCCTGCTCCTTGCCTCCAGCACGTCCCCTATGCACAGGGACTGCAGGTGTGGCACAGCTGGGGCAGGACATTGGCAGCACTGCTTCCAAGGAGGCGACAGGACCCAGCCAACCCCTGCGCCCTAAGGGAAGGGCCAGGGATGCAGAGGAGCTGAGTAGTCAGGGCAGGCAGATGCCCACCACACTGCGTACTGGAACAGCTGGATATATGCATATACGTATATAAACACATAGGGGAGCATCATCTGTGCACTTGACTATTTCTCTCCACAGAAGCTACTACAGATATGAAATGAGATACACTGTCAGCAGGGAAAAACACAGGCATCTGCTGAGGAACAACCAGTGGTGCCATCAGACCACTCCCAGCAAGCTCCTGAAAGAGGGAGCAGCCTGCTGCAGGGCAGCCCAACGCTAAGACTTCTGCCAGAAAACAGATCTGCATTTGCTCACCGTTTACCTTACAGCAAATCTGGCACCAAAGAATGAAAGAGCAGAAGAGGTGCTCCAGACTCAGGTGAAAACAATCTTGCCCAACAGCAGCAGCAATTTTAATTTAAAAAAGAAATGGCTTTCGCTTAGCAGCACATAAATGAATAAATTCAGTATGGAGATATAACATCTTTAAGCAATTATGGTATTTGTACTTGACTTTGGTATTTCTAATGCAGCAAGAGCAACATTGCAGTAGGCAGCATCCCAACACGAGAGCATTCAGCCCAGTGAAGTGACTCCATATAGGGCCTCATCACTCACACTTCAACTCCAAAATAACTGCGCTATTAGGCTTGATTAGCTGGTGTTGATGATTAGAGAATATTCACGAGCATCACTTGAATCTGGAGACGCAGTGACTGAAGAGGCAAAGCAGGGAGGGACATGGCAGAGCATGGGAACATGGCTGGGACGGGCTGGCACAGCTCTGCGCAACTGATATTTTTCATTTATTTTTTCTGCATTCTGATTTCACTACACCAGCCACAGACCCAGATGCGTGTGCTGAAAACTCCATGCATCTATTATCACTATTTATTACATAAAACCACAGCGATGCTTTAACAGTCCCTTTTACTGCGCTTCCATTAGCAAAACATTGGCTTGACTTCCTCTCCCACTCCTCCAATGACAATTATGAAATATAACCCCTAACTACTTCTGTTTTTTAAAAGTACATTTTCCTAATATTTAATTTATAAATCATTTCCCACATGTATTAGTAATAAATGTTTAAAGGCGGCAGACAGGAATATAACAGGAAAGCATAATGCTTGCTGTTTACTAGGAGGCCTCATTAAAAAGGCATCAAGAGCCAAGGAAAATAAAAACAACCTTGTGAACCTTTGTAATTGGTCTCGAGAGAAACGTAACGCTAAGGACATCAATGCAGAAATGTCACAGCCCTGTCCGGGCTCAGAGATGGGAGGAACAAAAAAAAACAACATTTCACTACACCTTCTGCAATCCCCACTTCTTAAAATATCTGATACTTTTAATTAAAACAAACTTTTCATCTTTTCTTATACCTGCCTTCTCTTCAGGTAGTTGATGCTATGATGTGCAACGTCGTCCTGGAAAAACCATCATTTCCTCCTCCCTCTCTCTCCCCCCCAAAAATGATTCTAAGAGCAGAACAGCCACGTGCCATTTTCATGTATTTTGACATCTTCCAAGTTCTGCTGTAGTTTCCGTGGTTCTCACCAGCACGCTGCCTGCTACAGCCGCCTGCACAGTGTGTACTGCTATCCCTATCTGGTCTCTATTTTAATAACTATAATGGATGTGTTCCTAATTTTGACTTGTGGAACACATTGGCAAAGAAGCGTTATTTTAAATATACTTTTTTGCCAAAGGAAGGATCACTCCACCTCTGAAACGAGCTGCTAATTTGACCAGCCTTTCCCTCTGCCAGCCAGCTTCCAGTTAAACACAGATGTCACTTGCAAGGCTTAATTTTAGAACAAAACACAGCCCACCATTTATTACCGAGTAGACTTCAAAATTCATATTTAAACCCAACAGGTCCCAGAGGCTCCGTTCAGATACTTCTGGGCTTCCCAGAAGACTCATGAAAGTTGATTAAACTAAAAATTGCATTTCATTTTCCTGTTTTGTTTGCATTTAAATGGAGAAACTTGCAGCTGGATAACAGCCATATATTTTCCGATGTACTTCCATTCCAGCAATAAGCATTTTGTCATGTTTTCTGTCACCTAAGTAGATACTTGTTACTGCTTCTACGAGTACAACCATTTCTTTGTGCCAAACTGCACCGCGGAAACCTGAGTAAGGCATTCCTGATAGGTTTAATTTGTGAGATTCAGAAGCCATCAAAAGCACAGTTATTTGTCATGTCTTTATTTGGAGATGCATTTCAATGCATGGTAATTTCAAGGCATGATTATTTCCCTTGCAAAAACTAATTCTCTGTTCCAGACCTCTAAACTTACAGGTCTGTGTGCAGCCTGGGTTTCTCCTCTCTTCTGCCAGGACAAAAGCAGGATGCGTCCCAGCCAGGATGACCCATGGATGCACGGACAGATGGATGTACAGATGGACACGACAAGGAGCTGACATGGCAGCTCAGGGTCTTCCAGCCATTGAGGGCTCCCACCAGACATGAAGCCATATCCCCATAGCCTTTGTCCAGTTTAAAATGCCTCCCAAGGCCAACCTACAACGTGTATTGTGTTTTGCAGTGGAACCATCGAATCTCCCTTATCCCCTTTTGGGGGAGCAATGTCCCCACTCCATACCCACCTGTAACGTGCTGATTAAATGCAGCTTCATGCTGTTAGCACCGACCCTTCAATTTCACACCTCTTAAAAGCCGTGCATGACTGCTTCACGTTCCCTCTTCTTCGGGGGCTGGAAATGAATGATCTCTAACATCCCTGCCAACCCAAGACACTCCGCGATCCTGCATTATGCCACGGTCCAGCAGCTGCACGCGGGTGCAGAAGGTTTGCCCGTATCTTACATTCACAGTTCTTCTGAGAGAAAAAGAATCACACTTCTAAAAGCACTAACGAGAAAAAGCCTTCCAAATTTGTGCTCACCCATTTAGATCCTGTAAACCTTCATGTTATTTAACAGCAGCTCAGGCAGCAGAAGGCTTGCCAACACATGCTCTGGGGCACTTCCACCCGACGTCCCTTGGAGCAGTTCTAACTTGCCCTTAAAGACCTTTCAGCACATTCCTGGACAGTTTTGCCATGCTATCTGTGTGCACTATAACTTCCACCATGGAGAAGTAATATTCTCAGCTTTGTCTCCATCATCTTCCCCACCAAACAGCTTCTCCTCTCCACCTCCCCTGCTCTTGTTCTATTTCCACACTATCCCAGTGGCAGTGGATGCAGCAGCATTTCAACACATCCAGAACCGTCGTTAATTGTCTCTGTTGCATTAACTGCACAAGGAGCAGCAAAGCGCAGCCCCTGGAAAGCCAAGGTGAGGAAGTGCCAGGATTCCATTCCTGTAACGCATCACCAGAGCACAACTGAGTGCTTAACAACGAGGGAAAACCTCTCATTTCCCAAACCAAGTGGAACAAACCTTGCTGTTTCTCCTCCGCTTTTGCAAATAACACTTCAGACCCGGCACGGACAGGAGCTTTGCCCGCCGCTCCCCACCAGCAGCTGCCACTCCGTGGTCCAGGCAATGCCCACGTTTTAAGAAGTAACACTGGAAGTATGCTCATGTGCCTGGATAGGCAACGGGACAGAGACAGACACCCACTTGTGCAAAGTCTGACACGGTCTTTTTCACGCTGAGGGCTGGGCTGCATGGCAGCGGCACAACAGGGCCGCATATACCTACTTACAAAATTCTATCACCAAATGCAAGATCTACAACAAAAAGGACTATGAAAATTAAAGCGACTTTAATTCAAAGCAACTTCTACTTTGCAGCATCACCTACCGAACTCCTCCTCATCTATAGGCAATAAAGCAAGGCTGGAACTCGCGTATTTCCTTTGACTTCGCGCAGCTGTGCCGCGAGGCAGTGCCGCACACTGCTCCTCGCAAACAGCGCCTGCAGCTCCAGGCAGAAGCAAAACGGCCGCAGTAAATCAGGAGCAAGTGGCAGCAGCAAGATTGTTTCACAGCCCCACGAAAGCAGGGCGGGTAAAACTCGCATTAGAATTTCATTAGGATTTCTCCCTGAAATATCGCTGTACATAAATTTTGTAATACAATGCTTATTAGAAACCTCATGCAAACGGGGACCTACTCAGCCTCTTACTGCCCTCTCCCAATTTGTTTATAAATTAAATTGAATTGTGAAAAATAGATTATGATATATTGCAAGCGAGTCTCCTTAGTTTAATAGCTTATCTTTGGACGTGGAAAACCGTATGGCAAAAACACTAAAAATGTTAAAACGAAATTTCAGAACTGGAAAAGTGCTGAAGTATTTCAGTTTTCCATTACACCCATTTAAATTTTGCAAGATGGGATTCGATAAATCAGCGACCGCGCTCAACTCTGAAACTGCCAAAGGCACAGTGTCCGGAAAGGTGTTCCGATATAGCCCTAAAGGTTCTTTTCCAACACAGGAATTATTTAAGGAAAACAAATCTGCTTTAATCACTAATTCCCCTTCCCAGCCCCCTTACAGCAGGGCACAACATGCTCTCTCTGCGCATCTATCAGCAGAATTACTACACAATTAACACCAGACTTGCATTGTACAGTATTAAACTAGCAAGCTACATTACTTAGGAAGGAAAATTTTACTTACAATACCAGATTTCTGTGCATTTGGTAAATGCTACCTTTCATCCATTTTAATTTCAAGCCTCTGCGGACTCCTGGTCGTCTAACCAACAGCAGCAGCCGAAGCCTTTGCTTTGAGCGCACTCTTTGAGCTGCTGGTCTCCCTAGCAGTGATGCTTCACAAACGAAGCAGCTTCAACAGATCCCAAGCGCAAACCCCCGAGAAATCCATGTGTATTCATTGCTTTGAAATTATTTCAGAGGCAAGGGGAAAAAAAAAGAAAAAGAAAGAAAGAAAAAGAGAAAGCACTTCCTTACTTTGCGTTATATTTCAGAAAGTTTAAATGGTCTCATATCCTATTCCTTTTCAACATACCACAAAGTGCTAAATGGTAAGAATTACATTACTGCCACTGCTCAGATCCTGGCTGATAAGGTGAGCCTCTTACATTTATACTGACTTCTGAAAAAGCTGTTGCTATACCGGTCCAACAATTAATAATTCATGGTGCCAAATTACACTCTAGAAGGATACAGACATTTTTACTAGTTCTTTCATATTCCCCTGATTTATGTATGACCAGACAGGAGACCGAGCAAAGGAAAAAAACTAAAACTTAACACTTCAGGTAAGAAATTAAATGGCTGTTGCATATTCACAAAGGGTGGATGGAGCAGGACATAGCAACGCTTCTTTCGAGACAAGCACATGTACCACATTTCTGAACAGACATTACTTTCATTTATAAAAATAGCTTTTGCAGCGCTAAAATACTTAAAATTAGGAATATTTACCACTAATGGGACTTTTCAGTATTACAGAACCGTGGCACAACACATTAATATCTGAAACCTCTTCACGATACTCCTTCTTTCAAGTCGTCCTTGATGAACACACTAGTTTTTCTATCCACTAAATTGTAGTAATGTAAAATTAGCTGGCATAGGATAGAGTAGCTATCCCCTCCTTGTTAAAGATGCATTTTCATTGATCCATGTAAAGAACAGGATCCCCCTAACGAAGGATCCGTCATTTATTTGATTATTTTATTTCTTTAAGAAGATGATTCATAAAATGATCTCTTTCTCAGCCCACTGAGCGTACCTTAGCTGACGTTTTCAAAAGTGCCTAAATCCTATCTTCCAAAGGCTAAGGGCATGGATCTTGACCAAAAAGCCAATAGTCCTCTAAAGCTGCAGGCGTGTACCAGAGCTGTCAGAAGTTCTCAGTCCAGGGCGACTTCTTATTGACTTTTTCCCCCAACATTTCAGTCTGAGACTCCAGCACTGAGGAAATGCAATCCTGGACCTTGGGAGGTGAAGGAGAACCTTTAATGCACCAGGCTCAGGTTTAACGCAACCAAAGCAGCATCTGCTGTGAACAGCCATGGTGGTCTTGTTCCAATCAATACCTCCACACTGCAAAACTGGACATTTTGAACTTTGTTACGGCTATTTTTAAGCATGGCTTATTCTTACAAATTAAAAGATGAACTATTGTCAATTTACCACGTCAGAAGCTACCATCTCTATGCAGCTACCGCAGACTCCAGGACACACACATCTGTTAAAACCACTGTCCCGAAGGTTGGCATGCCTCTGGTTCATTTCTTATATCTTCTTGGCACAGATGGTCTCAGTTATTTGCTGTTATCTCTGCAGATGCAGATACACACCATAACCACGAGAAATCATCTCATGTCTGGAAGATGTCTCGCTGTTCCGATTCATGTGGGTATTTGCTCAGCCTTCATTTTGCTTATCACAAACAAAAATCTCTGAAAACCTAATTAATGCAGTGAGACCGTTTAATGTTTTTAAGAACAAAATACAAACATTTAAATTGGTGCCAAGAAGAAAGAAACTTCTCTCTTTGGTTTTTGGGAAACCGCATAAGGGCAGAATTTTCCTAACTCTTAAAATAATTAGGTCTTAAATTCAGTTCCTTAAGTCGCTTTGAAAACTCAATTCTGTATCATACACAATCTAGCAATTTTACATTACTACAATTTAGATCTTGTTTTGTGCTTCTTTATCTAATTTTATGAGGTTATGTAAGCAGAAAGCACAGGATTTCAGAGCTCTCACATTTCCCTGTTGCACACAAGCATTTACATCCCCAAGTATGTTTAAATGCAAACAAGCAGCAAAATAAGCTGAGCAGTTCATTAAAAAAAACTTGAGAAGTTTATTAAGTTTATGATTTAGTGATAGAATAATTGGCTTTGCTATTAAGAAATATCTTCTACTGGACTAAAAGATACTTCAAACATAAACTGCTGACCATAACAGGAGCCAATGACGTTCAGGGCATGGAACCAACCAGTACATGGGCACTTTCCCCAACCTGAACCCAAGTTTTAAATGCAACCCTGACGCTACAGCTGGCACGGCTCTGCCTGGCCGCGTCCTGCTGGAAGGTGGGTAGGGGGAATTTACCGCACTTCACTTCCAAAATCAGTTCAGTTACATCAGTTCCTAAGGAATCTGAAACCTTTGTTTTTGTCTTCAGGAAAGGCTGGAAGTGCAATGTAATTGTTGAGCCATTGTGACAAACAGGAAAATAGCAGCAGATACCTCAAGAGAAGTATCGCATCGTTTTGCAAAGCAGAAACATCACAGCAAGCCTCTTCTAAGACGCAGTGACCTTATCATCAAAGCATCTAATTCAAGGTGAATTTAGACGTGGAAGCTTATCAAAGGCCGTTTCTTTTCACTAACAGTTTTGTTTATGCCTTGTTTTTTGCTGCAGATTTAATAACATTCCCTCCTCCGAACAGGCGGTATCTGGCTTTGTGCAGAGGGCAGTCTAGCTGCTCACTCCACACACACCAGTAATTAGAAGCTTTGCAACTGTACTTAACTCCACTAACAGTGATGAAAGATGCAGATGTGTGCTTTACAAAGCTCTGATAAGCACTCAATACGATCAGCTTGCACAAACAACCCGCAACTCGTACTGTGCACAATTTCTCAACCTGCAGCTCACATAAAAACACTCTGCCAGCAGTTAAGACTTCTACAGCTTGAGATTTCCAGCCCAGACGCAAAATCTGGATGTAACCATAAACACTGCAGTAGCTATGACCACACTTTCCGAAGCCATCCTGGGCTCCAGCAAGCTCCAAGAAGCTCTCGAGCAGCCCAGCCAGCAGCGCCAGCACCCTACAATACATTATCCATACATATTCACTCCCAAATCCTAAAGTCAGCACTAGAAATGAGTTAGAATCCCAGCATGAAAGAGAACATCCTAAATGCACGCATACAGTGTATGTAAGCTAGTTACCTAAATCAGTTCGTCAGCTTGAAGCTATCGCCATCCATCGCAACGCTGCAAGTGCAGCTTAACATGCTGCTAGGAACTAGAGCTCTTGTCTTTGAAAACGTTACGACATTTCTTTTTCTTTGAATAAAAATTATTCAAGCTTGCATTAGGGAAAATGCTACACTAACAATAGAATAGGTTGCTCCAAAAGTAATGCCTCCTATTTATTTCTATGGAAACTACAACAGATACAGAACATTGCCATGTAGTCCAATTTTCATTGTGCTCACATTCACTGTTCGGTCCCCATGAATGTCCAGCAAGAGTCCATGAATGTCAATGGGTACCATTTTTTTTTTTCTGTGTGCAGGAATTCAGTCCTACACCTCTGCTTCATACACACTTTCATATCAGACACCATTCTGTCAGACTGCCCCTCTGCTGCCATTTGTTGCATGGCAAAAAAAAGTGTAATGGAGTATTGGTGAGAAGGGTCAACCTCTACTGCCATCCCACCAACATCTGCTTCTGATGCCGTGGACCAAGATAACATAGGAGGCACTACTTTTGGAGCAGTACCTCCTATCTTTTCTATTGATTAAATACATCCGTGCAGTAAACAAGAGCAAACATTCAATTTCAGTTAGAAAGTCAAAACAAAATCCAAGTGGAGAACACAAAAGAAAGTCACAGATTTATATTTTAAAACACAGCGAGCGTTCTCAAATCTGCTTCCAAAGACCTCCACACCCCACAGCCTCATATAGGTACATAACAGGAATAACACAATTCCATCTCCAAGGTCCTTCCAAATACCAGCACCGTGACAGGCACACGTCCACCTGTACACTGCACATGAGGTTCCAGTTCCTCACTCCCAACACTGGCAACGTTATTTTTCACCACAAAGCTGCAGGACTGAGCCTTTCCAGGACCCATGAACACAGAGCTGCAGAAAGACACGCTCATCTGAAACTAAACATCTTAAATGAGGCTAACGTATTTGCTGTGTTAGAAACATCAGCAGATGCTCAGAGCACAGAAGTGCTCACTGATAACTTCCCACCAACGTGCAAGTTAAGTTCAAGAGCAGAACAGAGGAAGAAAATCTCAAGCTTGAATAAACTTTACCTGCTCCTTGACCGAGGATGTGTGAGAGGCACTTCTGCTAAAGCTATATAGTGGCACACCTTGCTTTCAATTTTAAATGGAAAACAGCTGCCTCAAACTGCTGCTAGCTTCCATTCAATCTTTCCTTTGATGCAAGCCTAAAAACTAGACTGCAGGAACACCTCCAGGATTAACTCCTGAAGCGCTGGCAGGTCGGTCTGGCTGCTGGTCCTGCGAGGAGAGCATTGTGCAGGCTGGCAAATAGCCACGTCTCATCTGAAATGGGTCCTGAAAATTTCCTCTGTCAGATGAATCTTTAATCTGTTTATAATCTACAATGTTTCCTCTACACAGCACTCCATGTCTTACCTTGTCTCATTTTCCGCATAAATGCCATGCCACGGAGCTAAAATTTATGTCCAAATAGAAAAGTGGATTTTTAAGTGAAATGTTTCAGAGATTGACCTTATTATAATTTAATCTATGGTCATTATGACCAGAACAGCACAAAAGCAATTCCTCTCATCTTTCCCACTGCTGTTGGTGACTGCATGGACAGAGCTCCCTGTGCCTGGGGATCATCACTGCAGGGATCACACAAGATGCTCCTTGAGTGAGAGCTCATGACAGAAAGGAATAGAAAGGAGAAAAAAATCCATCATGACCAAGTTCCTCTGATGTCCCCCAAATCTAGTAAATTGTGGGTGAGTTCAAGAAGGGATTTTGTCAGCAGCTGTTGATATACTATTCACCAGTTAGTGAACAGTATCTGAAAATATATCAAAAACTATCTCAAAAAATAAAATAACAAAACCAAAACTATTTTCTTTCAACAAAAGACATTTTTAGTTTGATACAATTCATGTGCACTCCTCAATACAGGCCAAGTAGAGACAGAATGCGTCTGAGACAGGGCAGCACTTCTGAGCATCCCATTAACACTCCCTGCATAAAGGCACAAGTGTGTAGTTCTGTCCCTGATGCTCAGATAGCAAGTAACCCCATCTGCTTGGTGTCTATCAGAAGGCAGGACTACAGGGCAAAGCCTTTATCTGCTTCATATCGCACTACCGGATAGAGTATCTGGAATTCAAGCACTCCAGTGGTGGTACTTGTATTTTAGGTACTCAGCAATGCACCTCCCTGCATCTCACCCTGGTGAAACAGGCAGGCAGCAGGACTGCAGTGATTCAGCAGCAGTGTAGTGCAATGGTAGAGATGCTGAGCCTGGGAAAGCAGCAGCCCTGTCATCAGTGCCATGCACAACCTTGCTGCACTAGGGAAAAGACTCCAGGGTTAGTATTTTTTATTGACTTAAGTATTTTCATTATTCACAGAGATGTGAGGCTATATTCATTTCTATTAACACTTGTGATCATTATGCCTGACACAGTAATTATTTTTATAATGCTAATAAAAATCACATTCTAACATGCATACATAAGCAAGAACATCTTCACTTCTTCTTATGATTGACAACATCTCTCAACAGCAGTTTGATTCAAGCAGCTTCCAACTAGTCCCAGGTCTGCCAGACCTTTTGGATTCAGATGCCCCTAAGTACAGAGGCAGGGATACCACCCCGCTGAGCAATGGAATAAGATAGGCAGAAGTCTCTGCTTCATTCCACAATCCAAGATCACTTTTTTTGTGTTCACCATTTGTTTTCATCTCAGCTACTGACATGTGTGTGTTTCTTTAGTACAATTCTTATTGTAGATCATAATCATTACATTTAGAGGTGTTCTCTAAAAGATACAGAATGGGAGTTTATTAATGAACAGTTATTCAGATGCTTTGGGATCAGTGTTGTGTGGCCTACCAACAGGTTCCCATAGAAGCCTGGCACTGAACCCCATGAGAAAAATTCTGGCTACATCCAGCAAACCACTCCCTCCCAGAAGATGTATCTAGGGCCAGGCACAACTACAACTCAGATGAACTCCCAGAGCAAACCCAAATTACAGAATATTTTCCAAGAAACTCAGTTAGAAAAAAGATCCTTCTTTTTCGGTGTCATTTCACATTACAGTTTTACAGAATCCAGAGAATAACAAAAAGTTTCTATAGTTTCGCATTAGGAAAGCAGCAATAATGACTACTAAAAATAAAAGTGGGAAAAAAGCCAGTAGTTTAAGTTTTCATTTTCATTCAGAAACCTCTCCAGTTGGAACAGCCATAGACCTGCACTTCTGGTCCACTCTCTGGCAGCAATGCTTCGGAGCTGACCATAAGCTTTCAAGTATCAAAACAAAAAGAAAGCAGCCACTGGAAAGATAATTATAACACCTCTTCACCCCTAGAGTTCAGTGCCTTTTCAGGACGGAAAATTCAAGACTAAGGTTCCCCATCTCTCACAGTAGCTAAAGGCTTCACCCACGGTTTTGCAAAGCAGAGCAATGCTGCTCTAGATGTGCACTGAGGAAGAACAAATGATCTCCATGGATTGCACAGAGCTCCTGGTGGGCTTCACAGTGCTCAGACCAGTGGAAAGAGGGCAGAGCCAACAGGGGAGAGCCAGTCACATCATTGGAGTCTGCTGTGTGCGGCACCACGCTGCTCTCCGTGGTGCTGAGGCTGTGACAGCTCCTCAGGAGACAAGGCAGCAGGACCAAAGAAACTAAAAGACTGATTCACTTATGACTGATACTCGCATGGAGATGCACCAATAGATCTTAGTTTTTACAGCCTTCAAAGAAACTGCATCATGAAATTTAGTCTTCCAAAGTGAATTGAAACGCATCTTTGAATTATAGAAAAAAAGGGTTTTGTTCCTGTAAGATGGCAATCAAAGCAGATGCGCTAAATAATGCAGCTGTTATTAGTCCAGGAAATTTTGTTTCCAACATAAAATATTGCTTCTGAAAAAAAAAAAAAAAAAAACCTAATTATTTTGCATTAGGAAGAAGGAATCTTGTTTAATTGTAGCAAAAGTTTTCATTATTGATTAAAACGTCATTTTAAGTAAGACGTTACAGAACCAAAAGATCGTTTCTGCTCTTTCCAAATTAAGCATGCAAAACTAAAATTGAAACTGTAAGTAAAATGCCATATACTGCATTGAAATTTCCAATAATAGTAGCTACTTTATATTGGGTACAAACAAACTTAGTCTTAATTAGATTGACCTTTAAAAAGCTTCTCAGGCATTTGAGAAATGTAAATACTTGACAGTATGATTCATTCACATTCCTGTTTGCTCAGACAGAACTCTGAGAGCTTTACAGCAGAGCTTGGGCAGCTCTTGCAGTTCTGCTGGTGCCGGTCAGGCCAGCCTTTGGATGAGCTCAATTTCTTCTGACTGTGTGAGGGCCTGAGGGAGATCGGGATGCTGCACACATCTGTACAGCTGTAGAATGCAGTACAGTAGCAGCTGGTAGCTACTTACGAGATGGACAAATGGCTGCTGGGTAAAAGATGCTGTGGCATTGCTACACCAGAAGAGGCACAGTTCGTGCTGTTTGCCACAGACCATGAATTTTAGGATTTCTAGTACTTAGTATGTTTATACTGACTACAGCATCTCATCCTAATCAGACAGACCACGCAGCTGATTTCTCAGTTTGTGTGTCTTGGCTTGGGAAAAAAACCCCATGGAAGACCCACGTGTCCACACATGCAACTTGCAGATACTGTCTCAAAGGAGCTATTTGCTTTTATTGATGCTGAGCTTCTGTTTGCTAGGATGAGGTTGAGCAACCACCTCACTCAGCAAGTGAAAAGTGAATATGTACAGAAGTAGAATTTGCCCAACAACAAAAAGAAAAACAAAACTTCATCTGAAATGAAGAATAGCAATGGATGCATTTACCAAGATTTAGGAAAGGTTGGGCCACATCCTGGAAGCACCGCTTGTACTCAGAGCTTCTGCACAGCATCATACAATCCAGACATCCTTCCCCAACCTGCCTGCTTTGTGTAGGCGTGTGCACGTTTCCCTTTGGAAGAAATTCACATCCCAAAGATCCCGCTGCAGTAGCACAGCTCCCTGCAGCAAGGCATCGCTGCATCAGTTGGCCCAGCTCGCCCTAATCTACGTCCACCAGAGCCTGTTCTCAGTGTGCGCTGATTGTTCGCTTCAAACTGTCAATTTAAAGCATTTTGCTTATGAACTTTAGCTCTAACTAGACTACAGGGACTGTACACATTCCTGGCAATAAAGTAGATTAAGATTGGGAAGGACAAGCAAGTATCATAAAAATAACTGTGTATAATTGGGTACCCTACCATAGCTGGTGAAGAGAAATGAGCAGGTCGAGCAATGGAGAACCAGAAGAAATGACCTTAAAAAGTTCTGTCTGGGGACAGGCAGACGATGGTCTAATCAGCATTCAGCTCCACCGCCACAGTCTGGAGGAAGAAACGTAATGCAGAAAACGGAAAGGAGGGAGATAGAAGAGCAGTGGGGAGAAAAACATCTTTCTTAATTCAGCAGGGAGGAGGTGGAAACCAGCCGTCTGCAGCCTCTTTTGCCTTTTCTTTTTTACGAGTCCTCTGGTCTGTGACCCACCCAATAATGTATTTCCAGTATCACATATAATCTTTAAGAAGAAAGATTAGTGGCTTACAAAGACAACAGTTGGTTTGAAAGGCACAGCTGAATCTTCCACTGTATACTTGTATTGTTTCATGCTAACCGAGAGGGGCTTTGAGTGGGACCCTCCACAACACTCAGCACATTTAGGTTCCCAGTGATTTTCAGCAGGAAAAAGAAACCAATCTGCTCTATGCACCTTTGAAAATCTTTTCCTCGTAAGCTTTTCAAGACAGAGATTGTGGTTCCTAGGTGTTTCTATAGCAGTAACAGCTGAATGCACAAGAGCTACGTACAGTGACGGTGAGAACAGGTCACTTTGTCATCTAGCTTTTCCACCAGGTTTTTACAGCTTTTTATAATGAAAAAAGAATGGGTGGGAGGGAGCAATTTTGTAAACGTCTGCATACGCAGCATCCTCACAGATGTTTACAGGTTCCATGAGAACCTGAAAACCTCCAAACCTGTCCCTGCCATCTTTCAACCACAAAAATACTCTGACAAAAAGTATCAGTGAAAACCAATCTTCCTACATTTTATTCCTAAGCTCTTCCAGTGGGAAAGACAAACTGCAGGTTTAGCAGAACAAGAAAATCCTATTTGGCACAGCCATAGGAAAGGGAGGTAGTATGACTCCAGTGTCGTACCCTGCAGCAGCGCACAATGCTTGGCACAGCCCTGGGTTCCATCATCAGATAGCACTTGCCCAGCAGCCACAGCTTCAGTTTCTCATTTCCATTACCCCCTCATTGCAACGAGTCCATAACATGACAATGATAATAATATGATTAAAGACACGATATGAGAACTTCCTTGTAATTGGGTGTTGTACAAGGTGAGTGGCCTGTTCATGCTCCAGCATCGGTTATGATTCAAGCTCCAAGTAAGGAACGGTTCAGGGACCCTGCACACACAAAGTTACTTACACATTAAGGTTATTTCTCCAGACCGCTGTTTCTCCATAACATTAAAAATACTAATTTTCAGCAGGGAGGAGCACTCAATTAAGAGAATGCTGTCCCTCGATTAAATAAATATGCAAAAAGCCAGAAGTAAATAATTTTGGCAGACAAGTTCCCTTCTACTCCTCTCGGGTTAAACGTGAAGACAAGCAGTAGGAGGTAAGCCCATCTGTGCTTTGCCATAAGTTACCCTATCATACTAAGACCAGTTAGCTCTTTCAGATATCATTAAAACTGACTACATTGAAAAATACCTTAAGATTGCCACATCTGTGGTGCTCCTGACCCATGGTATTTAGGGCTGCAACAGGATTTCAGCAAGATACTCTAAGAACAGGCACACATTCCCTGTGCAGATACACGAGACAGCCCTGCGAGGTGATGACAGCCCTCTGCTCTCATCAGCACCGAGGTGATGAAGCTACTCAGCAGCTTCTGAGACCTGCCCTGCTCTGCGTACAAAAACAGACAAAGGCTGTGCTCTGTATGCTGAACAAGCCTCTCCCACACAACTTATTTAATTTCTCACTGAAGCAAACAAAAATGTTAAGACCTAGGCTATTATTATTGCAACGTGCAAGGGTCCACTTTTAGTCCAAAGAATTTTGTCAGAAGAGATTTTGTCCAAATTCATATAGCCTCATCAAACCTGGGCAGAGGCAAACTTACATGACAGACCTACTAAGCAGAATGTTCATTAAGGAGAAGATCTGTAACAACAACAGCTTAATTCTGACATCAGATTTAAGGGCTCTGAACAAAGTCACACAGAAGGCATGTCACAGAGATGTCTTCAGTTCTATCAGGCTTGGTTCCAAGTAGAGGGTTGGGGGTCTCAGCTACCCCTTGGCTGGGGCAGCTGTCAATTTCATTTGCTGGAAAACAGAATTGCACTGAGAAAAAAAGTCTTTTTGCTTCCCTTGCAACTTACACAACACAGTGATGTGCAAGTCTGCTTTGTCCCATACATTATAGATACATACATCTCCCTTGTTCGCTCAAGAGACTTTTCCAAACAGAGTGAAGGTTGGCTGAACACTGTCTCTCTGAGGGCCACGGAACTAACTCTCAAACGATACACATGGACTTTGCACCATGGGATGAATCCACAACCTATCAGCTGCACAAGGAGTACAGAGTGATGTAAGTTCATTAACCACAACCTGCTGGATTACTATTGCTCCAATAGATAATAGTTTCTGCACCTATGGAGAAAATCCCAGGCACAGAATTGTCCAAGGAGAACAAAGAGATCTCTTTGCTTTCCTTTGCACTGTGGCACAAAATCACTGGCCCAGATGACAGTCCAGTGATTGGCGTCTCATACTGCACTGTCCTGTAGTCACAAATAATTACACTTCTCTTTTCCTTCCACCAGGCCCTCCCCAAGGCTGCTATCAGGGCAACCACAGGGATCTGCTGCTGAATGGAGGCTGGAAGCTATCCAGTTCATTCACATTCTTCTCTCCAGCTCCCATAGTTCCAGTCCAGCAAGCACTTATATTATCTTAAAGCATGTACAGAATGCTGCCAAGAACCTCGCACGTGTTTCAGACAAAGATGTAAGAGGCCAAAATTCTCACAGTTATTTGCAACATCACAGTTGCTTCTGCTCAAAAAACATGACTACAACTCTATGGAATTAGAGTTATTTCTATTTCCTGCGCTATACCTACTGCAGCATTTTTACAATCCACAAATACAAAAAAAATACTCTGTTCCACAAAACGCTTTCATCTGTACAGGTGATGGGTTAAGAAGGTGTTTCTCAGGCTACTTAAGCTTCCTTATTTGCTCCTAATGACCTCAAACACTCCTATCAATTTTGGAAATGCCCTAAGCTCAAACTGTTAGGGAGGCAAAACACCATTAAACTTGATAAACGATTGGGTTGCCAAATACAAACCATCAGTCACTGAAGTTCAAACACAAAAGCATTACGGCCTGTAAGGTTTCTCATCACTATGCTCCGTTTCAATTGCATGAGAACTCAGGCTGGATTTTCAGCTGGTGAGGATGCAAAAAAAAAACACCAAAAAATAAGACCAGATTCAAGGCCAGTTCTTCACTGCCCACCGCTAAGCTGCTGATGTGAAGAGACTATTCAAAGCATTTTACATCTATGTAGAAGCTAAGCTACTGTCATCATGTCTCCTAGAGAGCTTAACAGGCAACATATGAAAGACAAAACCTGCATTCCTTCCACCGTCAGCCTAGGCTAACAAGAAGCCTACACTAGGTTTATTAGCATCCTCTTATCCCCAGCAACAGTACAGCACAGGTGCTTGACTCTACAGTAGAAACACAGTAAAACTATTACCAGTGACCTTCCGAAATTCAGACAGAAGGGACTGTATTTCATTAGTATTCTATTAAGACAATAGAGCATCACTATAAATTACTGGTTATTATCAAATTAAATGGTACAGAACAGATTGCTTCTGTGTGCAGCATCAGACTCCACGCTGCTGCTCAAGCTTGCTCTCCTATGTGTCAGGACATGCTGCAAGAGACTGATCACACAAAGCTGGAAATAATTAATATGTTTTGATGCTACTGAGCTTGAAGTCTCAAACAAAAATAAGTGGAAGTGCAATAAGAAGAGCATCTTCTGGATCTCAACTTCAGTTGCTTTACCTCACCCTGGCATGCTGAGCAAGCTGTGCATGGCTGCCATCATTAATCATAGCGAATTGTTCTGATCATTTTCCTACCAGAGGAACTTAAGTGCCTCTAGAGGAAGTGAGCCACAAGGTTGGTGGCACCGCCCAGGGCGCCATAACTCACCCAGGACACGTGACACTACCAACCAGAAGGGGGACCAACAGAGCAGGTAGGCAATGCACACCTTAACCTTCCATATAAAGACAGCATCTAGACTGCAAAAGGAAAAAGCTGCCCTAATATGGTAATAATACTCGTTTAGGTAGCAGCTCACTAAATTACTACCTTGTTTATGAAGCTAAATTGGACAACAGGTAAATGAATCGAGTCCCCTGAAGTTAATGGGAAAACTCCCATTTGCTTCCCTGAGCTTTGACTGGTCTATCAGAATTCTCTAATTGCTTTATAAAAATCTTCCTAATGTTTTTGGATTTTTTTCCCTTACCCAATGCTCTTTCATCACTATGGCATTAAAAAATGACAGCCAATTTCAGAAGGGACCACAGATATTCAGGTATTTTTATACGACACTAACATCTCCCTGTTGGCTTTTCCCTACAGGTAAATCCTTCCCTTTTATCCTCTCTTGGTCCTTTATCACACAGTCAAGATTAATTCTGAATTTCTGCTGATTGTATGATCTTGAACTTCCATGAACAAAAGCCTCTTTTATAGGCGACATTAATATTCACGTTGACAGCCCTGAACATCTACTTTCCAAAAGGTTTAATAACTTTCTAAAATCTCTTGATTTCGTTACAATTAGTTGTATTCAGGCTAATGTTTCCACTTGTCTTGAGCTTTGTCATTCACACTGAGCCTTATCTGGGTAATAAGCAACGGTCAAGTCCTTTATTCGTTACTTCACTAATTGCAATTTCATTTTCTATTATTTATAACAGATAACTTCTGCGTAGAGCAGAAACCCGGGACGAGAGAGAAGTTGCATGGAAGTACTTTTCTCTTTGGGCAGTTTTCCTCAAAAAAAAAAAAGTCTGCCTCAGCTTGGCATTGCACCCACTCCTGATAGAGCCAGCTGCTCCATTCCTCAGAAACATCGCTGGAGGGGAAGAAAACTCAGCTCTGAACGTAAACGGAATCATTTCCTTTGACATAGAGCTTCCAGTGCATGCAGCGCTTCAAATGGGCGCTCCTTCCCCAGAAATGCTGGTGCAGTGTCACCATCTCCAGAGAGAGGCGAGAGAAGGCCCAGGGCTGAGTCAAAAGTCGGCAGAGTTTCTAGGATTAAAACATCCCATTTAAGCAGATGATGAGCTTCTGAAGGGACATAAAAAGCAGATATGAATACGCATCACTGAGATACCTCCAAATGAAAAACTTTCTTAGCGGAATGGATTTGCTGGGTAAGATGAGAAATAAATAATCCAGGCTCAGAGGAATGAAACCACTGGAATGTGCCAGTTTCCTATTTGCTAGCTATTTCCTACATCGTCTGAAACTAGCTTTAAAACATGTATTTACGTGGCTGGCCTGAACCTGTCACGCACAGCAGCTCATCTGCTGCCTTCAGGGGAAGCCCGCAGTGGCCTGACCAGGGCAGCATGGGCTGTCCCCGCCTGACCCTAGAGATGGTAAGGCTTCACAGGAGAATAGAAACAGCTTCTATCCAAGCCATCCTTCTTCTGGGTGTGTAACAGACGTGTGGAGCAGTGACAGAATCCAGCTCAGCTGCTCTACAGATGACGCAGCACACTCTGAACGCTGGGTCTCCAGTGATTGCATACAGACTAAAAAATGCTTTGAACCACGGTCTAAATATTTTGCTCCTTAAAATATTCAATAATCCACTAGTTTATTATTCTGTGCTGATTGAGAGATTGCAGAGAACCGCATAGGAGATCTCTGTAACAAAGCTGTTAGCAGCGGGCACGGTGAACTTCCAGCAGCAATGCTCTGGTGGCTTTGATCTCCCTTTGTCTCTCTGCCACCCGTGATGCACAACTCTCCCCAGCAGCCCCATTCTGCCCCCAGCTGAGCGCTGATGAGGTTAAGAGGATTATTCAGTAGCTGTGTCCTACCACCTGCTCTTCTGATCCTTGGCTTTCATGACTTTTAATGCAGCATATGCATACCTTGGGCTCAGTTACTACAAACACTGATAATCTTCTACTTCCTCAAGGCTTGTTTCCATCTCATTTGAAGATAGCTGTAATTACTGATCTCCTTTTAAGGTCTAATTTCTTTTTAGTTAAAGTCAACTTTCATCTCATTACTAATCTTCCCTTTATTTCAAAGGAGACTCTAAAGTTAGAGACTGAGCAATGACATCTGCGGAAAATAATGACATCTGTGAACAATATTTAATTGCTTTTTTTTAATAGAAAAGTTTTAGTTCCAAAGAACAATAGCTTTATCCTGATGTTAGTGTTCAGCAGACCTTTCCTTTGGCTCATCCCCCCCTACCCCTCGTTCCTCTCTGCTTGCAGACTGAAAATGCTTTCACATCCTAGCGCTGAAAGATCTTTCATCTCCTTCTGCCACATCATTTCATTTGGATATTTTTTTCCACTGCTTTTCCATGTACAGTTCCAGGTCAATGACAGACATTTCCTTCACTCTACAAAATCTGGTTTGATCTACATATGGAAGACAGCACCAGGTGGCAATCCACATTCTGGACTCACAGCATAAACTCCACTAAAATAGCATTCCTCAAATTAGATGTGTTAAACACTGACACAATTCATTTGATTGTTTTGTTGTTGTTCTGCATTGGGTATTTTTTGTTTGTTTGTTTCCTAAACAATGTTCTACCCCCCACAAGGCAAACTGCCAACTCCATTTATGGCCAAAAGGCATCCCTTCTGACAAAGGAAATGCTTCTACTTTTTAATCTAGATAATCTCTAGAGGGGGAATTGAGATTTGGTACATGCTTTGTCCTGTCCTCCTTAGTAACTCAAGAATATCTAGGTCCACCTTCATCAAACATATGGATCACAGAATCACAGAATTGATTCTAGTGGAAGGGACCACTGGAGATCATCTAGTCCAAACCCCATACTGCTGTATTGGCTGTGTAGTAGAAAAATTATCTGTAGATCGTACAATAATCATCATATAAACTATATAATAAATTCTGCAAATAATTACTCTAACTCCAAATAACTGAACTGATGTGAAGACTTCACATAGTAACAGTACATAGGAAGCACACAGCATACACACTGTCCAAAGGCCATTTCCCACTCCCCAGAATGAAATTTTAGACGCAAAAGCATGAAATAAAGCAATGAGAAGACCATAAAAACCCTATACAGAGAAAACAATTTGATAAATATTAAGTCTTAGACAGAAATTCGGCTTCCAATCCACGCCTCTACTCTGTTCCACCATCTGAGTGAAGTTTTATGGTAATTCTATCAAGATGAGAAGCAGCAATCCTCCACCCCCCAGATAATTATGTACGCAATTTCTTATATTTCCATCTTCTGTAAGATTAGATGCGTCATCAAAAATTGTCATTGACCTGAAGCTGACTGGTTATCTGCTACGAAGGTGGTATTTTAATTACCGAAGTTAATTACCATCTCCACGGAATGCAATTTCCTAACTTCATGCAGTTGTAAAGTGGGGAATGGAAAGTACAAGCGGTGCAGAATCCACAGAAGGTCTACACAAAGGCTTGTGTATGACTAATTGGTCTGAAATTTAATCAGTTAAATTTGTTTCATGTTCCTCTGATAAGATTATCTTAATTACTTTTTACACTATCTAAGTAGGAGAAAAAGAAAAAACAAATCTGCTGAAGGGGAAAACTAATTCATAAGCCTAAAGGGAGAAAGGGAAATAAGGGGAGGGGAAATACACATCTGTTGGTTAGTCTATATGAAGCACAGATTCTTACACTTCCAACTTGATTTCATCTTTCCAAATACTCATGAATATATTGAATGCTGGGATGCGAGCTTACGCTGATTAAATTGTGTATTCTTTTTTCAGTCCTTATCATTAAGAGCCTCTGTATGCGCAAAGATCATAGGTGGCATCACCTTCAACACTGCCCTTATGATGCAGGAATACTTCACTGATCCTTTACACATTCAATATTGTAGTTGATAAAGTCTCTACCACCGAAGGAAAAAAAATATGAAACTTGAAATGAGGATTTAAAATACTAGAGAAATTTCATCTACAGTATTAGAGGATTTCATAATCTCACCAGCAGAGCCCAACACCACTTTCATTTTTACCTTGGCTCAGACAAACGCGAGCCTTGATAAGGATGCCCATGCTACCAAGGGCCAAAGTTAAGCCCAGAGAAATCTCAAATTTACCTTTGGATTCATCTCAAGAGTTGTTTATATATTCAAAATGCCACATCAGTCAACATCCTCTTGTAACACCTAACAAACAAACAGTAGGAGGGCAGCACCACAAGTGGCAAAAGCCCCAGTGGAGACCGCCAGTAAGATACCTGGAGGCGAGGACAGAGCACGGCTGTGCCTCTGCAGTGCTGTCAGGAATTACTGCACCGCACCACCCCACGAGCAATGAGGATTTCTTCTTATTGTCACTGCTGATCTCTCTTCCCTGCGCATCCCTGCTGGATATGGAGGGGACAGATTAGAGCTCCTCTGTCTTCATCACGCTCCCAAAACACAGGCGAGCTTCTCCTTAGCCAATTTCCACAGCTTCCAACAAAAAAACAAGCAGATGTGGTGCAGCTTTCCTCCCAGGTGGCTCTGGAGAGTCTCTCAGTAAGGAAATGCTCCAGAATGCCCAGGAAAAAGTGCTATTCGTGTGAACACACAACTCCATGTGAGAAGAGTTTTGAGTCCTCACATGCAAGTTATGTTCGAACCCCATTTATTTCCCCTAGCAGCTTGTCACAGCCCCCTGAGCAACCAACCGCGTGTGGGGGGACCATCGTGCACAATCCCCTTGCATCATTTTGGTCTCTTTCATGATAATATTTGTGATCATTTCCTCCAATTCAGTATAGTAAACTGCAGATTTGCTCTTCAGACACAAAGCAACCCAGGAGACCTCTGCTGACTGATCCCCATCTCCTTAAAAACCCCAACAGCTCTACAAGCTTCTGAACAAAGAAAGAAACCATCCCTAAAATCGGATATGGATTCTGGTGCTGGAGCCAAATGGAGATACTTCGTGATGTGTGAAAGCTGTTCGTCTTTATTTTGAGAGATCCCCATTGTTTCCCACTGCAAATGTGTCAGAAGTGCGATTTTGACGGAATTAAAACCGAGTAAAATTAACGTCTGTGGTTCTTTCAATTATGCCAACATTTCATTTGCATAAAATACTGTTCGGATTCTTCTGCAGTGCAACACAATTTAGAGTATAAAACTTCAGTATCTAAATGGAAAAATGCACGTGTTCCGCAGCAGTGTAGAGAATCTTGGTTACAAGTAATCTCAGGTTTGGTTTCATTTAACAGAAAGACGTTTTCCAGCACCGCAGCTTCCCATACAATGGGGGTCTGTGTTTTCAGACTACTTATTAAGTTTGTACTGTTCAGGGGAAATGGGAACTGAAAGTCTCTTTTTGTTCAGTATTACCGCAGGTTTCAGTGTGTTATCCTTTGACGTCCACCATAAAAACAACACCTTACGTTAACAGCAGCGGGACAACGTTTTTCTCAATAAGAGTGGACAGGAGTAAATGATAAAACCTTATCCGAACCCTTTGAAGTCAAGGGACTATTTTCACCCACACGCATGGATGCTGAGCAAGGCCCTCACTCCGAAATGAGCTGAAGAATCTGAGCTGACCAGTTTATTTACGCTTCAGTAGCTACAAAGTGTAAACTGGAAATAGTAACAGCTCCACTGCATTCCCAGTTCTGCTCCCCCAGTTCCAGAGATTCAGGAAACAGGCAGCCTTGGAATTTAATCCAGAAAAACTGAATCCTCAGAATGCTTGAGCTTCTTCAACCTCATGGGACTCCTGGTCCCTGTGATAATTAACAAGGAGATGGACTTCAAGCAGAAGACGCTTTTCTCCTGGTTGTCCACACACTATATATGAATTGGAAGAAGCTGCTACAGCTAAACGCTCCAAATTAGCTGCCAGTGCTGCTGCTCTCTAGAACTGCTCTCAGCAATTTTGGTTCTCCAGACACGTAAGAGACAGGAGCTACGCATTAATTATCATCCAATATTCTTCATCAACACTGAGTATAAAATTCTTAGTCAAGCTCTTGATCACAAACTTAATCATGCCTAGCCCAAACTGATTCACCCTGTTAAGTGGGATTCATTAAAAAGAGACTCTGCTATCACATCATCAGACTTTAATACGACACTTTTACAGTGACAAACAAAATCCCGTTGAAGCACTCACTGCAGGGGTAAACACAGAATTTAATTAAATTGGATGGGCATTTGGCTTTGCCTGAAATAGACAGCTGTACAGTAAATGGGAATCTACTGCTCCAGCTCCATCGTTTACATCGCGAGCTGCTTCTGAAGCCCCTCATGATACCCACTGGTAGCAGAGAGTAGGAATGCCATGAAGAAAAGTAATAATGAAAAAACTAGAACACATTTTACATAGTTGTAAGAGGTAACAAATTCTCAGGAAGAGCAATAACTGGAGAAGTAATTACACCTCCTTCAGGATGCTTGTGCACATCACTCTGGGTTAGTTTAAGCTCAGCCCCTCCCACACGAGGCGCTGCCTTCTCCCACACTGCTCCCACCACATCACCAGGGAGCTCCTGGCCACGGTGCCTGCACGCCCTGCAGGTATAAGCACTTTCCAACTCCTGGAAATAAGACTCTGCTCCCTCTACACATTACAACTGCATATCCTGGATTGAAATACGAGGCTAGGCTGTTCTATGGGATCAGTGGGATATGTGCATATTCTGGAAGAATTCACTATGAAATAACTTTTCATTTCCCCCGGGATTTAAATGTAGCCAGAGGGAAGAGGATGGGAGGAAACATTACTTTTGATCACTTGCTATCCAAAAGGATGAGGTCTGTATTACTAATACAGGGTCAATCAAAGCGCACAGAGAGGTGGTCAAAGTACAGGTTGGGGTAAGAAGAAAATGAAGCACGGTTTCTCCTATCAAATGTGAGTAGATAACTCCTCTTGATGGACAGCTCGGAAATCCAGGCTGACTGCTCTGTAAATCACTGCAGTCTATAAAACAATTCTAGGATAAGGCATCCATTATGACAAATAAGTACTTAATGTAACTTTGAATTGGTTTTTCTACATCTCAAGAAAAGAGAAAAGGGAATTGGGGAAAAAAATCACAATATGTTGACAACTGAGAAACTCTCATTCATCCAACACATGATATATTTTAAACACAACCGAATTCCTTGGACAATTATGAATGAGTGCTTACTATGTGAGAAACAATATATTTTAAAATTCATTAAAAGATTTATGCCGCTCAAGAGGTGTAGTACAAAAGGAACTTGAAGTCTTTGAAAATTAAATGCAAGCTCATACCTGATTTATTACAGAGATGCTGTAATCAATAGCGGAATTGAAGCTTAAAAGCACAAGGTCTCATCTGACAGTACTGCATCTTCATCTGCCCTGTCTGCACCAGCTAACTTCTGATCCGTAGCATCCTCCTCAACAAGAACTGCTTGCTGACAAAGACAAGACGTCTCTTCCTATCAAGAGACCTCTCTTGGTTTAAAGTGCCTGGGTAGGTTTAATAGCACTCGTTCACCCCGTTTCATATGCGCGTAGAATCTAATCTCACCTTCCAAGCTGTCTCTTTTATCAAAAGAAAAAATGGTTTCGAACTGGCCCTCAGGAAGCAGGAGGAAAAGCATTATCTCTAAAAGCTCACCTTCCTCGCTCACCCTGGTTAATTAAAGCACGTTCTTTATTGATGACAGAGCCTCGTGACTTTGTTCTTTCAGGTCCCAATTGGGTGGATACTCCCTCCTTTTGTCATTAAGGCATCCGACTTGGTACAATTTCACAGGGCCTTCAAGCTAAAATCCACTTTCCTTTGTGCTGCACCATTTCATTTCGTCCAGTTGTGTTTTACACCTCCAAACACGGACTTCCTTTAGAGCACAGCACCATTACACTGGCACGTTATGCCATGCCCTGGGAGCTCACCTTCCAACTGCTCTCACCACTTGCTCCATGCTGGGCAATAAAGCAATCTGGGACACAGTGTCACTCCCAACTCTGCAGGAAGGACCCATGGGAAGCCGCTGACATTTCTCTATCTGAAACAGGGGACAGCACATGTACGGCATTTTCCACTTGTGAGCTGACCTTCAGCTAAGGCTCTAGGGACAGATGTGTATCAAAGAGCTATGATTCAGCAGATAATACACTGCATTTACAAAAAGGTCTATTAACCAAAAAAGAAGTGATGCGGAAGAGTCAAGTTCTGTTTGCTGGATAATACGACAGAAGTGGTGGCTGCCTTGACATCATTCACAGAGATCTGGAACCTTAAAAGAGAACATTCAGAAGATGATAATTCAGAGAATTTTGACATAACGCATAGAATGCTTGATGAATAAGAAAATTATTGCAAGAGCAGCAAATAAAATGAAATCACTGCTGCACTTTTCTACTTCAAAGGAGTTCCCTAAATGATAACTAAATGATAAGTACTGTGATTGAATTTTTGTTTCAGAGTTTTGTATTGTTCAAACACATCAAACAGATACGCTCCAAGTCAAACTTTCTGCATTGCCTCATCGTCTCTATGTATTACAGACAGGCACACGGTGCACAGAACAGATACATATGGTGTGTGTGTGACACTGCTATAGGAATCTCTCTGCTGTCTGCACCTCTTCTCTCCTGGAAGTGCCAGTTTACCTTCTAACATGCCTTGCTTCCCTCCCAACACTCTATTAGAACTGTGTATGCTTGACAATTTTTTCCTCTACTGAACAAGATCACTAACAGGTAAATCCGATAAAACAAGCAAGGATATCAGTTTGCCACGCATCATTCTGCAGCACTGTCATATTTATTGCTATTCAGAAGTATGCATATTTTATTGCATCAGTGTTATCTCCTACACAGTTATATATAATGCATATAATCTGGATGTGAATTATAATTTATTCCTAAGAACAAAGCTTTGATGTTTTCCATATCTCTTATATCCCCCAAATCATTTAGACCTTCCTTCCCATCTTCAGAATACTGCCCAGTTTTTACACTGCTACCACTGCATTTTAATGTTGCGCGTTCACACCTCACTTGTATTTTAAGTACTGCCACACAAGCAAACACTCACAACATCCTTCATATCTGTAATATTAATAGAAAATCCGATCATTGCCAGTAGATGCGATGATTTGAATGCAGAGATGTTCCAAATAAATACACCTCTGAAGCCTCCATGAATACGTATTCCATAAATTGCTCAGAAATTATTTGAAAGAACTCTTCATACTCAATCCTTCTGGTCCCTGTCAGATAAAGCTTCTGCTGGGCTCTGAGCAAGGAGCGCAGTGCAGGCAGCAGAGGGGCTCTGGCAGCACTGAGTTGCACGCTTCCTCCGTGAGAACCAGCCTAAGAGAAATAAGGCACTCAGGTAGGGCAGCTTTCTTTTGCTCACCATTGATTTAAGTTCCAAAGGTGCCACGCACCACAACAGGCACACAATACAACTACTTACAGTCTGCACAGACTTTGCCTTCTGAAACGTATGCCTAATTTGCTCTTAAAGACATCCAAGGCTGCAGTTCCTGCTGTACCTCTGCTAACACACAGTAATTACCCTAAGGTATTTTCTTTCTGCTTCTCTGGTACCAGTTCTTCCTGCCTTCAACCACGTTCTCCTCCAGAGTTAAACAAGATATGGAATATTTAATCCAATTTAACCTCATAGAAGGAAAAATAAGTAACAGGGTAACAACATACAACAGAAGAACATTCGTTCCCTCCAAATTCAGTTCGTACAAACAGAATTGAACCTCAAGTTTTTAAAATGAGGCACCAGCAAACACAACTCCTACAAAAGTACTTCTGAGCAAACTCCAAGTCCGCTTGCAAAGCTTTCTCTTAAGGTTGTCTAAGTAGCAGCATTCATACTTGACTCATTTTTAGATTATTTTATAAATACCGTTCATCACAGAAAAATTAAGATACTGTCACCAATCACAACTCCCTTAAGAACCATACAAGATACCAGGAAATGCAGGTTGTTACCTGAGTACGTAGAAGCATTTACCAAAGCCTCAGCAACGCCAGATCTGACAAATACTGCCTCAGAAGAGCAGGACAGTGCATCTGTATTCAGGACCTCCTTCTACATTATATTTTGTCAAATGTGAACGTGAGCCATTTCCCTCTGCAGCTTCTACAAATCCCTGCCTCGTGTGATGCCCACATAGCGCTTTGTTAACCTGGGTACCTTTAACATTGCTAAAATTCAATATCACCATCTCAGCTTCAGAAGTTCAGTGGTATCACGCAGGTGTCAAAGGAACCAACCTAAATTATCTAAAGGAAAGAAATTCATCTGGATATTAAAACAAAAGTGGGTTCATCTGAACTCCAATTAACTTTTCCTTAAGACCGGCTGCACAACCACAAGCTATTGAACTACAAGAGGAAGGAAGCATCATTTAAACACATTCACTTTTCTTCCATAACTGATCTAATACATTTTGGGCTTCAATCCGCCTGCCTGATACCAGCAAGCAAGTGGTCACTTTATCCCTATCATTACCACATTGAATAAAATCAACCCCAGAGACTACAAATGCTTTCTCTCCACTGTAAGTAAACAGCAAAGCTTAACAGGCTGGAGAGATATCCGGAGATAATCACATCCCTGGGATATTTACCGGGCACGATAAGTGCCACTGCCTGAATATGATTATCTTCTGATAACGAGAAACTCTAGTGTTCTCATAGTGCTGTAGAAAACTCATTACTGAGATGAAAACATGAATTTATTGTCCCTGAGCACAGAGCTGGCAGCTGGCTGGAGGTGACTAGGCAGATGTCAGGCTGGCTCCTTGGTTATCCTAACGCTCCTCAAGCCACCTAGAAAGGAGCTTGCGTAGCATTTAACCTCCTCCCTGGAGGTTCCTCAACTGAGATGCAGCCACCTCCAAGGAATATGAAGCTGTTCACGTCCACCAAAAACACCCAAACAAAGGGGCAGACAGGTTGATCTTGCAGACAAGGAAAGAAGCTCTCACGAGTTTCATCACCTTACTTGCCTTTGGAAGAAAAAAAACTGGGAATCTCTTAACCCTCCTGCAATAAGGATATAAATAGGAATGTTCATGGAGTGGTTTTCCTCCCCTGCCAACACCGCCTCAGCTCCAAAAGGAAAACCCATCTCCTGCCAACACACTCCCAGCTCCCAAAATAAAGCCAGTCTGTTTGGGGACATCCTCCCCTCCTGGAAACGTGCGAGTGACTGAAGGTCGGCCGCTCCAGAACTGCCATTCCCTCAGATGACTTACACTACGCTACTGCTGTTTTGCTATAAAAGCGATAAATAAAGAATTTAAAAGATGGCACGGAGGAAATTTCTATTATGTCTCTCCCCATATGTCTGTTTCTGATCTCCCCAGTACCAGACACAGGGACACAGTGGAGCAAGATCAGCAGTGATACATAAAGATTTTTTTCCAATAATGATACAACATATACATTCACATGGACAGAAAAAGTTTTGCTTAGACTAAATTTCTCTTTTAAATGGAAAGCACTACAGAGAACTCCCAGTACAGCTGGAGGCACTGGGCCAGATGAGCCCTTCCCCACTCAGACATGAACAGGAAAGATGGCCTAACGCTCTGCCTTCAGCTTCTTGTCAGTGTTCCATCAGGGTTAAGCACAGCACAGCTCCCACACAGTGCTATTTTGTTCTGCCGGCCCTTTTTCACTCAGCAAGATGCCAAGATGTGCATCTGGACAAGAGGCTTCTGCATCACCATCTTCCGCTGCAAGCGCCCGAAAGCCCTCAGACACTTACCTCTGTGTGCAGAGGGCATGAACACACCTGCAGATAAATGCCCTCTCTCCTCTCTTCCTTCAGGGTGTTATTCCCTTTGTAAATCCAGCAGGCTGGAGCTCTACACGATTATTTTTAGTTGTAAATGTGTGCTTTTCCGTTTGTGTTTTTTTTCCCCCAATAGTTATCCCACCAAACAAAAGGACATCCCCCCGGCAGCTCCAGGGAAACAGCTTTTCTCTGAAGTCAGGAAAGAAAGAAGAGCAAATCGGATTTCCTTCGCCAGCAGTGCAGAATGCGTCCAATCAGAACCTGACACCCCATCTCTGCCCCACACCTGTGTCACGTCTCTGCTGATTACGGTTTCATGCATGCAACAGGGATGTCACACAAACTGGGAACACCACAGTTCTGCAGGTACCCCCCACCCTCGTGTAACAAACAGCTAGCTCGATTTTCTGCACAACTGCAGAATTGAGGGAAATCCCAAACCGTTCACAAGGAGCACAAGCCAGGTTACAGAATGGGACCATTCATTCTCCATTTTATGAATTCCTTTCTACTCAAATTCAGACAGATTAAGTCCAAAACCAAACATAAAAACCACAAAGATTTGGTAAACAGATCTAATAAACCTCATGGATTGTTTCATTGTTTTTCTTTTCCCAATCCATTGGCGTTAGAAGATCGCTGGAGTTTCACCTCCAGCACTACATTTTCATAGATATTTTTTCAAGCAACGTAACCAGCGCTTACATTTCAGAACTGGGACATCATTTATATCTTAGGCATGAACAGCCAGAAACATCTCCCGAAATCCACGCACAGTACACAGCGTGAGGCTGATGCTGCTTGGACAGAAGGAGGTTCACTGTCTGCTGTAGCTTTATTCCTGGGTGAGGGGAATCCATCAGCAGCACAGGTCTCCTGCCATCCAGCCTGCTATAATCAAACTTCCATGCATCAGTCCAGTCCTCACTGACAATGCGTATTCTCTCCTTTTCCCATCACGTGAGGATTTCTCAGTCCAATGAGAACTGAAAACATTCTTCAGAAAAAGTGTGTGATAGAGATATCTCGAAGACCTGAGACGTACCCACACAGCGCAGCAATTTAACATGTGGAAATGGAAGAAGTTGGCTTCTCTGCTCCTGTAAAACATTTCTCTCATTCCGAGTGAATTACTGCTAATTACTGCCATGAAGAACAGCAATAGGCAGATCCCTGCCTCTGTTTATTGAAAGCTCCCCGCACTAATCCAAATGACAAATGAAAGTTTTCCATAGTATTTTAGGAAGATAATTGTGCCATCTGGGAAGCCATGTCACAGCTGTATGAGAGTGAGCAGGCCCCGGGATGTGTAACAACTCCTTCTGTGCCGAATGCATTTCTGCTAATATATTAATCTTGGATCACATTCTAATTTGGTTGGGTTTTTTTTGTGTGTTTTCATTGTTGTTGTTTGCTTTTGAGAACATCTTGGGAACGTAGCATCTCAACAGGGCTGTCTGAACGCACATCAAATGAGCTCTCTGCAGCAGGGAGGTCTGATCATAACCATCACAGCACCAACCTGATTTACATGAACACAAAAGTTCACAGCTGCCTTTGTGTGTATTTGTTGGTACCTTAAGTGAATCAAGAAGAGAGTCCAGCGGGCAGTGCGGTAGCCAAGAGATGCACAGCAAGGAAGGACCTCCCTGATACATTACATTTTTTCCATAGCTCCATAGATAGGATTTATTGGAGCTTTATGATTTACACAAATTGTTTCAGTAGTACACCTTTATTCTTCACAAGATCAAAGGCATTTAAAACAGACGTTTATTTCATTTTTACTCTGGCAGCCCCGTGTTTTTCCTTTTTTATAGAGGTGCCTTCAAAATCATGAGGGACTCCAAGGCAGAATGAAGAGTCCACCATGCGTACAGTCATCTTCAGGATGACTTCGAGCAGATAAATTCTCATCCAGCACCACCATAAACGCCAGAGCTACCAGAACCTGAAAGCTGTATGACAGACTGTAGCAGCAGATTTGTTTTTATGAAAAGAAATGCACAAAAATTATTGAAGTTAATTAACTTTTCCACTCTTGCTTATTCAGCTTATGTTCTAGAAATTAAAGTTATTACTTGCAAACCGCATTAATCTAAAATTCTTGTAACAGAATATAAGGCAACTTACTGCTGAAAGATTCTAAGCATTAGCACGAGATTAGGCAGAAAGCATTATCCACAGACAATGGCGAGAGAGAGAGCAACACCAACTTCAAAAGGGCTTTTGCAAAAATCAGTGGAGCCATAAATAGAGCTCTTGGCACCACACACATCTGGATTTTCTCCCACAGAAAATACGTTGAGAAGAGTCCTTTATCTAGAGCAGCTTAAATCTAACTAGACCAGACTTGAGCATATATACATGCATCTTTCTACCCAACTTCAAAATCAGGCAATTACATCTAACCGGGCATTCTCAGCTATGCAGAATTTGGCAGAAGGTCTTACTGGAGGAGCCAGAAGGGACTTCTCCAAAGGGCTTATCTTCATTACTTCCCACTGAAACAGAGTGAAAGCCCTCTGTTGGCTATTAAATACTACATCAAGAAAGTAATATTCCATTGGAAATTACAAGGCATGAAGAGCTCCTCTGATCCAAGGATATGGTTAGCATCTCTCTGTGCAGGAGCCCACAACAGCATGAACTGCTGGGAGGAACTCGTCATTTACACTGAATTCTTACTGAGACAAACCCACAGCAGCCAGGATGAGTCAATACACAGCATTTGATACAAATGAGAAGTAGGAGGATTACGCATCACACAGGGACTGGGAAATTTCCATGCTGGGACCTTTAACTTCAACAGCCACAGCTGGTATTACAACGCTCACTTGAATCTATTATTGCCAACGTTGCATTATGTCAAGACAACCAAGCACTGGTACTGCACTTCCACGAGAAGATCCCATAAATCCCAAGCCATTTCTAGGACTTTTTCTTTTAACTTTCATCTATGCTCATAGAAAAACAAGTGCAAATAATATATGTTGAGAACTGACAACATCAAAATGAAGAAATACAGGAGTTTCAAGGCTTAATGAAGGGCTGGAGAGCAGGGCTCTTGGGTGATCCTTGCAGGAAGCTGCAGAAGATAACCAGTGCCCGCAAGGGAGAAATGCCTGAAATGAGAGGTCTATGGAAAACAAGTAATTAAAGATGATATCATTTTGCACAAGTAACCGTACTGAAATAGAGTCCTAGAGACACAACTTCGAGTTTTTTTTGGCTTTGCAAATCCTTGAAAGTTATTTTGACATTTCTTTGTGTATGTACAATGCCTTAACAGGGGAGAAAAACTTAATTCATGCAGTACAAGTAGGTAGATAATGTTCTTATCTATTCAATAAGAATGTTTAGTGTCTCTTTTCAAAATACATGCTCAGAACATCCTACAGAAAGGACCAATTAACTGTAGATTTGTGCATTTTTTTCTGAGCAGTAGCATTAATAATTTGAAAACACAGTGGTATGCACCGAGCTGAATTCATACCGATAATTGCTTCGGTGTAATTTATGTCAGTAAGTGCTACAGAAGGAGTATGGTATACCAGCAGATAATACAGCAAATTAAAAATAGAATTTGCATAAAATTAATGTTCCATTATACTTAATATTGATAGAAATACACTGAAGGTCAACAGCAAGAGCTAGAATCCCTAGATGCACGCCAATTTACCGACACATACAGAGTCACCTGAATACCACCACAGGAAAGTTTCAGAGCAAAGATGAACAAGAGGTCACAGAGAGGGGCCAGGAGCCCGACTCGGTCCTGGTGTAATTCCATTAACTTCAGTGAAACTGCATCAGGCTCTGCTGGAGATGCCGAGTTTGGCACCAGCTCCGTGAAACTCACACTGAACACACATGAACTGCTGCTGGTGGACCGCTACCTGTCGCCTCCATCTCTCTGCATCAGCCTTCCTGCCCTCCTTGCCAGACCACAAACTGCTCAGTTACCACTGCTGAGCATTACAACTTCCTCTTCAATTGCAGCAAAATACCGAGACGTTTGAGAGAGCATCAAGATATTAAAGAAAAGGTGTGGGGGATAGTCTTAAAGCATCCTTCCTTGGGGAAGGATAGCAAAACTTTCCGCTACTAAGTTAAAATCCGCAATTCCTTGCAACGTGCCATGAAACATTTGCTGTTGCTCATAAATATTGTAGGGGCAGATCTGAATACCACAAATATTTCAAAGATGAACGAAGGCAGTTGCAGTGGAAGCCACGCATTCAGCATTCCAACGGAGCTTGACTTGCATTATCACAGACAAATCAAACCAGGTGAGCGGAGTGGCTAGAAACGAGAAACAGGGTGAAAGCTTCCGAGCACCGCAGAGTGTATTTAATAGGCAGCACCAAAACGTCAGACCAAATGAAAATGCAACATTTACACGACGTGATGCCTCCCGATGAGGTGCAATGACAGCTCACTGGGATGGAGAACCGCAGTGCTGGAACATGGGCAATTTTAAAGAAATCACTGGCATGCTGTGTTTGGTTTCCTGTCTCCCACCTTGCATTTTACAAACTGCATCAAAGCACACAGTATAACAGCTCCAATTTCCTTCCCAGCAGCTACACCATGTGAGAAAAATTGACAGATTAAATGGAATGTAACTGCCAAAGCAACTGCGAACTGCGGCTGCCCACGAGAAGAAAATGAAGTTCCTGAGCATCACATTAAGAAGTGCTTCTGTGATCAAATGCAGCAAGAGTCCATTTCATTACAAATACCCCTCCCAAAAGAAAGGAACCCTTTCCTTCCGCCTCCATAGGGGCAAAACATCACTGCAGCTGACGCAGCCTCCGCTCTGCTCCTCTAGAGAGGCTGTCGAGTAGAAGTGCCACACACAGAAACGTGCGTGCTGAATTTGTCAGGGCCACACGCGCTTTTATTTTGATGAATTCTCAGATCCGTCCTGCTTCAAGCAGGAAAAAATATCCGGTCCTAACAGAAATGGATGATGCTACGTTAAAAGAAGCCCTCCTGCTGCACTGGAGAAACGAGCACTAATCTCGTCAAACCACTGGACGTTCACCACTTCATCAGCGCTGACATGCGCATCCCTAAGTGCCAGTGACACGGGCACACAAGCGTTATTTATCTATTTACAGATTGCTCCGCATCCCTAAGTAGACAAATTGGCATCTCAAGCATTGTAAATGCATGCTGTCTGCTCCAAGTACTACAGGCTCAGCAGAAGGGCCAGCGCAGCTCCAACGGCTGGAGAGCAGTCAGCAGCATTGGATAGGCAAGGTTAGGAAGGAAACACCTTATGATACTGCAGTAAGCCAATAGCAGATGATACCTCACAGCAGGGCACTGCCCTGTGCAATTCTGAAGATTCCAACAGGAGGGTACAACAGGGTGGTTTAATGAACCACCTGTGGTTGTACAGCTTCAAACTGAGCCCAAGTATAGGCTTAGCAGCTTGGCTTACCAGGTGAACTATGGTCATTCAGCAGCAAAGTAAAACACCAGAGTCAACCCAGAGTATTTGTTGGGGAAATGGTCCAAACCCCTCAGTTATTTGCCATTTAGCTGCTTTTCATAGACAGCAGACAGGAGTGAAGGCACCCAAACTTCAGCCACCCAAGCCAGCAACTAACCTCCCTAAATTATATCCCCACCTAAAGGCCAAACGCTCCTCAGCTTCCATACCCTCTCTGCTCAGAAAGGCAGATGCTATAAAACAATTATATTCTTAAATGCAGGTTAGGTGCCTGAACAGAAATGAGTTAATTCCTAGCCACAGTCTGTGACCAGGGGCAATCCAGACACACTACTGTACAGTACCTATCAAGAAAACAACCAGCCGAAGCATTTCCCTCACTTTGCTCAGTACTTTCCTATTGTTTTGGCCTTGCTAAAGAAAGGATGAGCAAGACATTTCCCCCCAGTTCCATGACTGCAGCGCGCACACACTGCCTTCAGAGCACACATTCCTCTCCCTTTTCTCTGCATTGCTCCATGAGCTCCACACACATGCGAGCGGATCTGAATTTCAAACTGAAATGCAAATATTAACGCAGCAATCAGCTCTCATGGTTCCCTCTTTTGCCAGGGTTTTGCAGATTTCTAACTTACAAGGTTTTTTCCATTGTAAATAAGAGATAATTGGCCAAGTTATTAAACAAAGCAGCATGAAAAGGTTAACTAACATATTAAAAATGCACAGCAGCTAGTAGAATGTTAGAATATTTGAATTATACATTAATACAGCAAGCTAGTCAACAAACTCAACACTAAAAATAATATTAAGCAGCTGATTTCAGTTGACAGGAGCAAGGGTATTTCAAATCAAAACAGACAATTCATTACTAACAAACCCCTCCCTCAGAAACTACGCCCTCAAGCAGCTCTTAATGCCTTCAAGTTACAACAATGTGTTGAAGACAGAGCGAAAGCTAGATCCTTGCTTTCACCAATTCCAGCCAGGCTTTAAGGTTTTAATGGAAGCTTCTTGCTTTGACACTGAAAATTCAGTATTTGCTCCTACTCCGAATTCTCACCATGCCACTGTTTTGTCCTGCTCTTGGCCCCTGTGCCCCTTAACTGCAAACCGCGGTGTCAGGATGCCCACCGTGCCACAGACCCTAATCCAAAGGGCAGGAAGACAGCTTAGCAACTACATTTGTTTTAGTAGTGTTTTAAAGTCCTTTGGAAGACAGTAACAATCATGCAGAGTCTTTATGGGCATTAGCAGCTCAGCCTGATGCACCTTCTTCCTACCTTGCTACTGGTATCCAAAATGATTCACAAAGAGGAAGATGGAGAGTGCCTCTGTATACAATAACTCAAATGAAGTCAGTCGTAAAGCATTTAAATAGCCCGAACAGTAGTCAATTAGTAGCTGAAAACCCTATTAAACAAATGTTGGACTCGGTACTTGTCATCGCTTCCTGCAGCTTTCAGCTCCGGCGCTACCAAACAAACGAGCAGGACGATGAAGCATCCTGCACCGGGCAGCTGCGCCAGCAGCACTGCTAATTAGAGCACTGCTCAGTGCATGGTCTGTGGATTTAAGGACTGAAGTAACAGCTGCACATTTGTACTGCTCTTGGTCTTATTTTTCTGTTTCAAAACAATCACAGTCCGGGGAAACAAGAAAAGAGATAAACAACTGCTTTCCTGTTTGGGGCTTTTTGCTTTTTTTTTGTTGTTGGCTTTTTGTATGTGTGTTTGTAGCTTGGTCTGTTGGTTGTTTTTTGTAATATTCATCACTTTTATTCTAACCAAATTACTTTGGATTAGTCCAACATAGTTTTTGTTTCAAAGTACTGAACTAACTCTCATCAGTTACATAGAAGTATTCTTCCAAACACAGCTGCTCAGTAGGATAATACACCACAGACTCGTGTACAGGCACATGTGATCTCTGCCCTCTGTGAAAAGTTGTACTAATACTGCTGAATCCCTCCCCAGCTATCTTCCAGGAGCAGGCAGCCCAGGTGAGCCCCCCTTTTACAGAAGGGAAATGATTTAGGATAACACTGACCAATGATAGAAAACAGTGACCTACAGATACAAAGCTTCAATCCACAAAATACCAACATAGATTACCAGACTCTAAATATTTGCTGTTTCAGATGTTTTGACCTTCAAGTTGAGACTTTTTCCCCACAAAAACCCTGTACGTCTTCTATTGAAAATATCACTGCATTGAGTGCAAGCTTGCAATGCCATTCAGAGAACTTCTGCATGGCTTTGATGTGAATTGCTGGCAAAATCTCTTCTGCTATCATAACTTTGGGGAGTGGCCCTGTCTTGACAAGCAAATACACCTCTCCTCTCACATCACAGTCCAGAAGCACACAGAGCTGGGAGCAACTGAAACAGAAGCAGGCCCTCACACACCCCTGGCAGCAGCCACCTCTTGCTGCCAGTTTCCACGATGGAGTTGGACATGGGTATTTGGTTCACGGTCACAAGGACTACTCAAATCTCTAGAGCAATCTCTTTTCAAGACTGGAGTATGCATACTAAGCAAGCTTCATTTGCACAGGCTCTGCTTTATTTTCCCTTTGGATAAGTACTGGAGTATGTAAACACATTGAAGATACACTGCTGTTCAGTAGAGAAGTGACACCAGTGAGCATTAATATCGGTATCAGGAAGAAAACAGAAGGAATGGAAAACATTAGGTGAATCTTGCCAGTCATTACTCTGAAAAATAAAACAATAAAAATAAGAGTATGACGAGAAGATTCAGTTGGTGTTTGGTTTTGTGGAACATGGTAAGAAGACGGTCAACGCCAGCTCTTACTTTGAGATATATGTCCACATAAAAGCATTTTAAATCATAGAGGACACTACTCAGAGTAATAGTGGATGATGGACATTTCACATTATGCCAGGAAAGACGGTTATTTCTTGGCTGAACGGGTCTACTGAGAAGCGTAAGAGCTTAAAGGATATGCTTATCACACCTACAACAATTCTAAGAAAAGGAACAAAAGACGGCAGGATAAAACTCTTGGGGCAATACATTCGTGCTTGCTCACCAGAAAACAAAGATGACAGATGCACCCATCTCCAGCCAGTCCCTTCATTCAACAATGCGTCAAAAAGAAAACATACGTAACGCCAGTGTTGCTTCCCTTCATTTCTTATTGCTTACATCTATTGGAAGATAACCCAGATTTTTGTATGTAATGAAACAGTCCAAAGCTTGTTCCCCCTCACAGTGAAACCAAAGCACTGAAACGTTCCAGCAGAACCAAGAAGGCTGGTGGAAAACAAAATTAAACAAAACTTAAACACATTAAGCTGCAGGCGATATATCTATAAGAAATGAGCTGTGAAGAGCCTTGACAATCATTCTTCCCCCTGGACTTTGCACTATTTCCAGACAAGTCTCAGCAGTGAGATCTCTACTTATTTCTCTAACTTGGTTCACAACAGCTTGGGAACAAGTGCTACCTGCAGTCTCACTGCCATCTATACACAGCATAACTAAGCAGAAATATTATTTGATCACATAACCCAGATCCTCCCAGAGCCATACTTTGTTTCCAACCTTGCCTATCCATGCATCCATAAGATGAGTTTCATCTGCCTCACTTTATGGGTCAGACCGTACGCCGTGCCTGGCTACACCATCTCATTACTCTCCCTAGGCTCCTCCATATTAGATACCATAAAAATTAGGGAGTGGTTTTCCGTAATTAATGAGGTCATTGGATTTCATTAACTGAGAAAAATTAATTGGGTTCACAAGAAAAAGAGCACCGTGTTGAGTCCATCTCCTCCTTTCTCATATACTCATTGAAAAAATACACTCAAGGAAGACAGTGAATGTTATCACTAGCAGCCAAAATCTGCAGGATACACAAACAAACATTACAAGCTCAGCACTGCACAGGAGGCGTAGAGAAGGAATTATAAATGAGAGGACAAACTTTTATAAAAGCATCTTCAGAAACTGAAGAGCCAACAAGAAAAACCTAACTAGAAAAATACGTGCTGGTGCATGCACCGCAAGTTGTGCAGTATACGCACTTTATTGTGCGAATGAAAGCTTTCGTCTTTAGGAAATTCAACTTTTGGAATCAGATTTTTGGCATTTTTTGAAAGCCTCACACCTGTTTGAGGTTGTGACTGCAACAGCTGGAGGAGCACGTGCTTAGGAGAGTCCCTGCATTTTGCAAGCCCTTTGTGGAATCAGGGCCATCTCAACTTTGCCCAGCATCCCTGTTGCTGCTTGGGCAGGTTTTCATACCACCCCTACACGGCGCACCTTCTCTTGCTGTGAAGGTACTGCCGCTTCACGCAGATAGTCAAATTTCTACAGAATCAAAAGAATAAAATATAGATGAAGCTGTTAAAAACAGTCATCAACAGAAAGGTCAGGGCCTCTGGCAATGAAAGAAAAGAATTACTCCTGTGGTCTTCAAACAGATTTATTTTTGATATAAAGCAGGACCATTTACAGCTCAGCAAAACTTTAAAACTGGTAGTAAAGCACATTACAAGCTTTCTTAATTCAATTTTCCCTGGCATTTATTGTGGTTAATAAAATACCTAAATGTCATCTAGATTTATAAAAACGTATTTATAGGTTAATAAATGCATAAACCGGATCATTCACAAAAACAGCTGACACAAAGCCTAGCAGCCCAAACTGATACAGATTTTGGTTTTGTTCCTTTTTCAGCAAAGTAATCAGTGTTCACTTGCAAAGTTTTTTATTTTTATAGCACTGTAAAAAAAATGCACCTGCTTTACTACTGCTGTTCCCGGAGTTAATATCCAACTTCACAGGTCTCCCTTGCTCTTAACTCGAAACTTTCGTTCACTCCACTATACTTGTCCCAAAAGGAGTGCAGTCCCTATCATCCAGACACTGCGGCACATTTCGTTACCTTCTCTTCATCCTGAATAATTTCAGTTCTGCCTTCCCATTTCTGCTTTCAGGTATCTGCCTTACTCTCTGCCTTACTTCCTTCAAATAAACAGCAATGGTCTTTAATACCCATGCTAATGATGACGATTGGGAATGGCTTCCTTTTAACAAGTGCTTGAACATTTAGCGTAACCAAAGCTTTTATATGTAATTAGTGCTCTGAGCTGAATTCTGGCGCAACACCATTTATATCCAAATTATTTTTAATGAACATTCGGATGCACCAGACCAGAGGACTACAGATTTAAAAGAAATATTAATATTTTATTTTAGAACCCATTCGGAATGCATTTCTGTAACTAATAAAAACACAACCAAGTAATTGCTAAGACAACTGGCTAAAAAGATAACTTCAGAACTTGAGAAGTACGGCACAAAGTTTCTTGCTGGTTAGTCAGATTTGATTTATGAACACAAAGAGAAGCGCTTTCAGGAACAGAACAGAGACCAAAGATGCATGGATACAAATAACGCTGAACACGCTGCTAACTTATGGGTGCAATGCAGAGCCTTTTAAGCTCTGAGGAGCATATTTTGAAGGCATTCACTCTAAGAGGCATTTCATATAGTGTAAAAGCATCGAGTTTCCCAGAAAGCTTGTACATACAGTTCCTCTTTTCATCACAGGCACTTCCTGAGGCCTCGCAAGTACACTAAGTTAGAAAATTATGGGAAATACAACTATTGTTACTGAAGCTGCCATTTTTAATGGAACACTTCTGCATTATAGAAATAGAAGCAAAGAACAGTGCAATTTAGAAAAAAATGCTTTGCATTTCCCTTCCCAGTGAAGGGCACAGAATACCTCTGTACTTCAGTGTTAGAAGATATTAGCAAAGAAACATTTCAGTTCCTTAATGCCACAAGTTTTAGCAGATATTGAGCTTTCCCAGTGCCAAAATAAAGATCAAAATGGCCCCAAAAAGTCTTATTTTAACATTAAAACTGAATCAAACAGTAACACGAGGCTTGTTAGAACATTTGCCTATTACAGAAAATCATTTTGTCCATTAACAAAAAGCCCAAAATTATCTTTCAAGGGAAGCATTCATAATTCCATGGACCTCAGTACCAACTCCTAGTAGATAAAAACAGCCCTTACACAAATTTAAATGATGCAAAGAAGTTGGAGTAAGGCTTCTCCAGCATTTAAGAAATCTCAGCTGCTTTTCCAGGGGACTTAATAAAGTAATTACATAATAACTGAACATCTTAATTTATAACACTTTAGATTTAACTACTGAAAAAGTAGCCCTTGGCTTCTTATAAAACAAAGTAGCTATGTGAATTTTCAATGCTTGTAAAGCTGATGAATTTGTACTGGTGAGAAGTGATAAAAACCCATCAAGAACCTTGAAAGCGAAAGGCAGACTTACAACTGCTTTATACCTCAATTGTAAAAAGATGCCCCAGAGGTTCTTCCTGCCCCTTCCCAGCCCATACACTTTGCTGGGTTGTGAGCTGCCCAGAAACAAGCCTCCAGTTTCCTTGGTTTCCTCCATCTGTATTCCCAATCTCTAATTAATCAAAGACGCTTTCTGCATCTTACTCAACCAACTGCAAAGGGGTCACGACATCAAATTTCTCAACGTAACTAAACTTAGAGACAGCGAAAGCAATGAATTACAGATGTTTGCTCAGCTATAGACATCACAGAGCATCATACAGGCGGTGCATGCACAGTTTGCAATATGCTCACAAACAGAGCTTTGTAGCCATACCCGGAGACAGTTCAGCCATATGCAGCGGCCTATGCACAACTTAAAAAAAACATCCTCGTTAGCTGTAATTATAACTTCTGTAATTAGCACTTTGTAGCTTCTCTCCGGGTGTTCACCCTTCCCTTGAGGAACACATTGCTCCCGTGATGACGAGCGGAACAGCGAAGATGGACAGACTGACTCCAAAAGAGTACCCAGAAAATTCACAGATCTGTCAAGAGAAGTTACACCGTATTCAAAGCCTTTTGATCCAAAAAACGAGGCTGGAGATTCCACAAACTTTCCTTGGCAGTTTCTGTCCTTTTAAGTGACAGTCATTCAAAAAAAAAACAGTCTACCAAATAAATGCTCATTGAAGTCTCCCTTTCTCAGTGGAGCACTTCAGCTGCAGACTGAATAACTTAAGCACTCTGCGAACTGCACTCCTTTGGAAGGGCTTTTAAGAGTTCAGGTGAGTTTTTATCAACTCCATCATAATATGGATTATTCCCATTTTTAGCACACAAGGAAAGAATTATCTGCTGTATGTTTAAAACAAGTCCCATCTCTGCATGTTCTCTGAAGAGCACATAGTAAAATACTCCTGCTTTATACGGCTTTATGAACAGCTATAAGCGGCAGATCTCCTTTGTTACCTGCACGAATCAAAGAGCTTGTGTATCCGATAGCCCAGTACAGCCCATGCACAAATCCTAACCTAAAAATAAGTAGAAAACAAAGTTTCATGTCTCAGTCCAAAGTCCATTGGTTCCAGTGGAAAAACAGCACCATTTTTGAATGAGTGCAATTTGCATTATTTTTAGCAAAGATTATCTTTGAGCAGAGGTGCTGAAGCACTTAACAAGTCTAAAGTACCACTCCAGCCCCAGCCACAAAAGCTTCCTGCCGACAAAATCCTCATTACAATCAGCAGGGGTTTGCTTTCATAATGAGTATTTGAGTTAACTGATTGGAGCGCTCAAATTCTGTGATGGTGGGTGCACAAGACGTTCTTGACATTATGATTTCTCTGTAATGCACCATAATACGCAGCACTGGTTCCTTAGAAACAAGCCATTCTGACAGGACTGAAAGGGGTGTAAATGAGTACAGTTTTATCTAAAGTAGATTGCTTTGGTGTTCAGCATTACTTCTGAGTATGAACAATTTGAACTTCTAAATGGCGCAGTTTGAAGTTTCCATCAAGTGAACGATCCAAACGTTGCAACTCTGAAGAGCAGTTGGACCTGAACTAGCATAGGGAACGCTCCTCTATGTTAGAAGCAAGAAATGCACTCAGGTGGACGCTACAGGCTCAGGGAGCTTAATACTGAGGATCTCAAAAGAGGCCGTAATCGTGGAAATGATTCCTTCCAATACCATTAGCTTAGCACTTTAAGACACATTCATATTTTTCTTGCTTTTGACGTTATCCTTACAGAACGTAGTTACCTGTACTTTTCTTTTTGCCATCCAAATATATTAGAACTGCAATGCTGGAACATCTTTATTTTCTACTAGTATTCTTTTTCTAAGGAAACGAGTACTATTTGCATGGTACCAGAACAACCACTCCACAGCTTCCATAGAAAAACTGAACCAAAAAAGAGCAGTGCTACGCAGAGTCAAGTATTTCACCACCTTCCTTCCCTCCACTGCAGAATTTTTCAGCTTTTGCTGCCAGTTTCTGCTCACGTGTACAGCTTGTTTTTGTGGATAGGTCCCCCCCCTACCAGTACAGCCCCCTTCTCCTACCTGAAGTCAGTCCTTCCAGACCACTGCTCTCTACACAGTTTCCCAATTTCGCCACCAAAGCCAATGTAAGTTATTCCCATCCCTTCTTCCATCTCCTTTTGGCAATTACTCCAGTTTATCTCCCGTGCTCCTGCAGTAGCTTGCTGAGTTAGCTTGTTCATGGGGTCACTGAAAACAACTTCTCGAATTTTAGTTTAGTTTTGTATATTTTACTGGTTAACTTCACAAGAAAGCTTGCATATTCTACCTTTTATTTTTCCTGAAACAGAAAATACTTCTAGTATATCCTTATGTTTAATCAAGCACAGTAAATAATGTATTTGGGTCTCTGGAAGTCTTTTAAGTTCTGTCTAGCAGGAAGAAGGTACGATATTTTTTGTTTTTCCATGATTAGGTATAATCAGCATAATAATTAGGAACGTTAACAAGGGCACTATGTGCAACTAGCACATCATTACCTCTGAAAATAAAGCCGGTTACCTTTCCTGTCCCACCCGGGAGCATCTGCACCCCCACAGGCACAACAAGCCAGCATCCGGCTTGCTGAGCAAGGACAGAGCATGGGAGCCAACCTGACATACAAATCAAAAAGAAAAGGAAAAGCTTTTTGCTCTGAAATAGCCCCAACATGAAAAACCATTTGTATGAGAAGAAATAAAAAAGCTCCCAGTCAGGCAGAAACGTTCAATAAATCCAGCACATCAAAAGCAACACCAGGTTCCTGAACACTGAAGTTTTGTTACTTGTTCTTTTGGACCAGTCCTGCTCATTTACCAGCGCCAACACTGCCCATGGGTTCTGCCTTGGGTCTGATGACATGAACTCAGGGACCACTTAATTCTTAGTGCATATTGCCACATCACTAAGCTGTTCAGATTTGCTCTGTTGGGAGGCCGTCTCAATCCAGGAATAGAAATTAATTAATCAGTATATTTTCCACCCCCGTGCCAGGAAAAAAAACATCTCTGATTAAAATGGTGTACCGAAGTTTTTCATAATCAGTGCCAACACAACTATTGATTAAATGAAAACCTTGTGAGCACTTACTCACTTTATAGGTGTATTTCATTTCCCTCAAGCTCCCTTGTTTTAATTAGAGGATATATTCTAGACACGTTATGACTATTATGCATTGAAAATACTTCTGTAAATCTAAGGCATTGCCATTATGAAAGGTCTGCATTCTGTAGGTGACTGAAGTGCTTAATTCCCAACTTTAGATTCTTATAACTTCAGTCCAGTAAAAAGTTAGCCTTGGAGGTAAATACTGAAACTCAAGAGTCAATGCTCCAAATACATCTGCAATGTTGCTTCTGGGCAGGAAAAGCGCTTCACACATCACTATGCAGAAAAGCTGGCACATCCATAACTAAATCCCACCGAGACCGTAAGCTTGGCCGCATTCCTCACGCCCAGCTTGGGCCGAGCTTCCCATTTGCAGACTTCTATCCAATAAAGCTATGCTTAAAGCAAACAATGTCTGTTATTGTCTCCCTTTCAAAAACACCATTCTTGCAACTGTGTCACGTTCCCATGCTTCTTAGGGCAAATTATTCACTTCAACACATATCTGCTACTTCTTACTTATGAAAGTAAGGATTGGCATTTCCAGGCTTGGTGCAGAAGGAAGCCATTGACCTCCCATCTCTTCTCATGTTCCAGGCTCCTAGGAGCACTGGGCACTCAGCTACTTTCAGCAAGGATGAAACCCCGCTGTGTAATTTAGGGATTACTTCTCTAATTAGCAGCATGAAAAAAAATATTGACATCGCACTTGTCCATTCCTTTTCATCTCGCTGCTTTTCTCCATGTCACCACAGAGACAGACGCTCACTGATTCATTTTAAAAATATAAGAGATTAATTATCACTCATTGTCGTAAGGAAATCACGGTAAATTAGCCCAATAATTACAAACTGCAAATTATCTGGTCAGGTCTGATAAATGGAGAGCAGCAGGCTGCTTCACGCGCTCCTCAGCCTACGCACCCACTCCTGCCCACTATTCCACATGTATGTTTGGGGAAGATGGCTCGTGTACATGTAACCCTTCAGACATTTTGCTGTCTTTCATCACCATACCCATACCGCACATCTCTCCTGAAGATGCCTAGAAAACTTTCAAACTTCAATATGCATAAATTAGTGGTACTGCATAAGGCAGCCCTGATTTATGCACTCACTATGGACCCAATTAGTTCTTCTGTAACAGAATGTCAAACAGATTTTCTTAATAAAGCAGAACGTATTATATCCAATATTTATATAATATGCAGAACTTAACTTTGTCACTTCACATTACTGTCCCACAGTGAAAAGGGGCTCCTGAACCTGAAATTGGCTTTTACTCCACGAGGCACCGCAGTAGAGCAAATACAGATTATCACTGGGGACAGATCAGCGCCACTCCAGCACAGCTCATCAAGTGACACGGATTTACATCAGCATGAGATGCACAGCACATCCCAGACCTGCTCAACTGCTCGGGGAGGTCCTGCACGCCCCATGAACAGGAGTAGGCAGGAGAACGGGGAGGGCTCTGCAAGCTTTGCACATGGGACTATCCCTCAGTGCGCAGCAGAAGGTTGTCAGGCTGCTGCTGATGCAGTTAATGCCCAAAGCCTTCCAACCCATCTGGCTTACTGCCTCGTGCAAGGGCCAGCCATGCCTGAATGCTTGCAAGCTGAGGCTCCATCAAGATAAGCGAGAGGTGACAGTGAACTGAGAGGAAAAAGCGATCGTGTTCGCGCTTCTAATATTTCCCACTTTAGTCAGCAACCAGAAACCTCACTAGATGTGATTATGCATCAATACATCTATATCTGCAACCTATTTCAGGTATCTCCCACGTATTTTGACACTTCAGGTTCCGGCTGCTGTGACCTCCTTGGTCGGACTTTACATAAATCCTTGTCAAATGGAAGCAGGCTGCTGACAGTCCTTCAAATTAAACCCAGCACTAGCAGGCTAAGTGCTGCAGCCCTGGAAAGCACAGTTCTGCACAGGTCACCACTGAGTGGTGGCACTGCTCTCCTGCACCTGAGGTCTCTTTGAAAGCTTCCCAAGGCTCTTCTACATCCTCTCTGAAAGCGATACTGCCATCCCACGCGAAACGTGCTTATCGCTTCAGGAGTAAAAACAAGGCGTCTGATGTACGGTGGCACCATCAAGAAGTACACTAAGTCACTTCAGATGACAAGCAAGTAATTTGTCTTTCTGGTGTTTATTTCAAGCAGATTAATCAAGATGAAATATTATGATATTCACGCATAAATTAGCTTCATTCTTCTGCCTAATGACCTCTCAGTCAAGCCTCTTACAACAAACTAATTACAGAAATCTTTCAGAACGGAGTAACAAAAAGCTTTAGTTTTGTTGGGGTTTTGTTTTCTTTTCTTTTTTGAACAGCAGTACGAAAAATCCCACAACACCGGAGGGGCAGAGGATCCCCTGAGATGGACCCGGTCCAGGCAGCACCCACATTCCCCATTCCACACATAGCAGAGATCCCAGTCCTGTATGCGACCCAAAACCCCGAATAAAAGAACTGCATTTCTTCTGCACGGATGTTATGTTTTAAATGTACAACTATACAATGGAGTTTGGCATTTCTTAAGCAGAGGGCAGTATTACATCAGTAAATGATTATTAAAGTCACCTAATCTGCAGTACCTGAAGTTACATTTCTGTAACATAAGGATACACGTTCCACTTAACTGACTTCAATTAAATAAAGCTTCAGAAACTAAACTGTATTCAGGTTATTATAGAAAGGGACAAATAGGAAAGTCTTCCAGTCCCCCCCCTTTCCCCACACACTTTGCTCTGAATGTCTTCTCAGCAATTTATTGCTTTACTTTGACCAAGACCTCCTAACTCCTTTCTCCAAGCCAGAAGGTTTCCTCTTCTTTCCTCATCGTACATCACAACTGCCGGTTCATTAAATATAAATGTACGAGGAATGCTGCCCTCTGTTACTCTCCAGAACAGCACGTTCTCCCGCTCCTCGTGGACCTGGCACCGCACTCCACTAACGCTACTTAAGAGTTCCCCTTTCATCCCATGATGCTCCGGCCCTCCTGGCTCCTGCACTCCCACAGCGCTCTGCTGACGCCGCCTCTCTTAATGGAAAGTTGGAGCCGAAACCCCCGCCAAGAGATAACATTCCCCAGCAAAGCCTCAGCCCTGAAACTTTTCCTGCTGCTTTGACATTTGTGTAACATTCAGAAGCCGCTTGCTCACACAGAGACGTCGTTCCCCACCAGTGAAGCACTTCAGATGGAAGGTATTATCTATTCCTAACCGACATCTTTCACTAAATGGAACATTTAATTAATTTGGTCCGAAGCCAGTCTGATCTCTTTTGCTTGCGTGAAGACGAACACGACTCACAACTCTTTGGCACCATTCCTTCCTTTCCTCCCCCTTAAAAGGAACTTTAGTTGTTTACAGAATAGATACAAGAAAATCCAAGCTGGTATGGTGACACATCATTAGTTAAAAATACAACACAGCATAAAGAGCTTTAGTACAGAGATAGCACTGGAGTGCAGAATTACATGAAAATGGCTCAGGAAGGAGAATGAAAGTCATCTGGAAATTTATGGGTTTTGCTATGGGCTGTAGCATAAGAACAAAATGACTGCAACCACTTCGTGTATAACTACAGAAAGTGAATTTGCTACAATTAACTGAGATGAAAATAGAGAACAAGGAGTAATAAAAATGCTCGAAATGTACCTATCCATAAAATGTAGACAGTAAATGCACGGTGAAGGGGGGAAGGTCTCAGAAGATAAAAACAAAATCCAAAAGCCTACAGGAGCCTGAAAGTCGCACATCCCTGACCTGAGACAGGCTTGCATAATGAGCCAAGTCAGCACGATTTGTGGCTTACTGTAAGCTGCAGGAAGCACTACGGACAAAGAAATGAAAACCCAGCTGAGATGACAGCATCTCGTTGGGAGGCTCACTGTGCAGAACCAGAGCTCCGGAGCACGCGTGCCACTTGTGCCATCAGGCAGATGCATGTGATGAGTTCTGACAATAAGATGACAGCCTAACGCTGGGATGCCCACACTTACTCCAGATCTACAGTTCTGTCTGAAAACAGAAGCAACCCCCAGATCTGAACAGCGCTCTGCTGAAGAGAGAAGTAGCACATCTCCTGTCTGAAGTTATTTGTAATGCCGCATAATGACTGCGAACTGCTGCAGACTCTCAACAGCTGAAAGAACAAGCAGAGGTCTGCGTTTCAGAGAGGAGACAAATGCGGCCAGAGGACTTTATAGAAAGAACACTTACACCTGGTTAGAGACACAAAGTTCACACTAATGAAATTAATTGGGTTTACAGCGAAAACCAGCAGATGAATTTTAATAAGGCAGCATCCATCCATACAGCATATGCCATAGCCACGAGCCCTTCTGGTCCTGTACACAGCATCACATGTGTAATCTGGAATCCTGGCTCTGCAGGAACAGCTGAGACTTCAGGGCCTGCATGCAACCACATCCATCCCCAAATTGTGTGTAGCTTAATTAAATGGCAATGGTAATTAGTGCACAACATGGGAGTCTCAACAGATGCTGACAAAAGAAATACCCCTAGTGCTGGCAGAGAGGCTCATCATTCTCCAGCTTCTCTGCAGCCTTGGTGGGATGGTTGTTGCCCACTGCCAGGCTCATCAATGAGACACCATTACACATCAATAAGGAAGAACGTAGGTAGCTATAAAATGGTATATGTAAGGTATAACAGAAGGCAACGAGACAGCAGACCGACCTAAGGAGAAACAAGGGCAGCTCTCATGGGTGGTGAGTAGAGCCTGGAGCACGTCACTTGGTCTCAAAGCAAAGCTGAGGGAGTCAGCTACATGCAAGCTGGCCCAAAGAGAAAGCAAATGCTGTACGATGCTTGGATGCTAAGGAACAGCTTAAGGTCAACATGTAAAGAGAGATAATGAGCAATACATTCTACGGCATTACCAAAATGGAAAGTGAATGAAATGAGCGGTGAAGGCTAAAGTTGACGCTGAAGCGCCATCGCGCACAGCCTGCTGCATCTATGGTACTGTATGCAGGCTTTTTGATGAAGTCATCCAGAAAAAAAAGTGAAAGACAGCTACAGCAACACTTCACAGAGGAGAAGAGGTGGCTCCAATCAGTCTCTGAAGAGGTGTTTAGTTCCAGAACGTACTGGCAAATCTAAACAAAAAACAAATCAGGATGCATCTGTTCACCATTAAAACGTTCCTGTCCCCCCCACCCCCATCTGCTTCCTGTGGAAGTAAAAAGACTTCAAGGAGCGTGCTGAAGATAACATCTTGCATATCAAAGCAGGTGATGAAGCAGAATTGCGGTAATTCCTGAGGAATGACAGGAACAAGGCTGAGAGGAAAATGTGAAAGTAAAACATCGCTGAACTGCTTCCAAAAGGGGCACCACAAAGTTGATCCAAGCTCCCATGAACTTCACTGCTGCCTGCAACAGAGTTTGCTGTCTGTATTACTCCATATTCTGGAAATATTGGGCTATCGAAATATGTTCATTACAGCAAGTGACAACTAGAATATGCCACTGCACGCTCATAACTGGTAATGAGTCACAAGTACAAAAGGAAATACAGTCCTAACGGTAAGAATGCTACAGGAAAGAGTGGATGGAAAGGAACTGTTTCATGTGAGGAGGAATTAAAGCAGTGGGTGTGAGACACATAATAGCTTCTGAAAGATTTTCTAAGAAGTGGCAAGGGAGCTGAAGATGAGACGTGATGGAAACAGACTAGAAGGAATTACACGCTGGAGGCAAAAAAAGAAATGAATCACATTCTGATGCCTTCATGCCACCGGGTATGAGTGGCAGCTGTCCTCAATAACTACTGAAATAACGTTACACAAGAAACCTTTGAGCAGGGCGGTTGTACTCTGTCTCTACAGATCCCATCCAGACTATTTTATGTAAACAAAATGAGTAAAGTTTTATGCAAGTTCTATTGTTTTTAATAAGTGACTATGGGAAATTAAAACAGTAGTTGTGTCTCAAAGTAAGGATACAAAGATGTTCCTCCTAAGATGAAATTCAATATATACAACAATCGAGTTCAATGAATCGAGCAAGACAAAAAGATCTTGTTTTCCTTCTCAATAAAGACATTAACTTCAGCTGTGACTCTTGAATAAAAGTAAGAGGATTCAAAATAGACTTCAAAACTTGCCTGAAGGAATATTCCTCATTCCTTCAGTTGGCAGACTGACCATTCAGAGCAACGCCTCCATTTACCAAAGCACTTTTGCTGGAGCACGGGATGCAAAAGCACACATAAGTCCAACGCAAAGAAAGATAGATCAGGCAAATGTTTCAGCAGCAAAGTCATACTGCAGCATCATCTTGCTGAATACTGCATTTTGTATGGATAACAATAAGTCACAATTAGTTTCTGGTAAACACTACACTGAATAATTTAATCTACAAAGCAAAAGTGGATTTTAATTATGGCATTCTAGAAGCATCATTACCCATGTGTGTGTTTGTTTCTTTTTTTCCTTAGAAATAAAATCTTAAAGAAGAGGAAAAGCACAAAGATGCATTAAAAGGAGCTTCTGCTATCGCATCCAAACATTGGCTGGTCTTGACTTCAATTTCTAGCCAGAGATCTCTCCTTTTGGTCCAGCATCGTGGATCTGAGCAGAGAACTTGCGTAATCTGGCACACTATTGAGGTTGGCTGCAATCATTACTTATGTTATAATTTCAGTGTCAAAACACCATTTGCTGTCTCAAGCATTTTTTGCCTAATGAACGTATGGGTCAAGGGGCACATGAGACGCAAACTTGGTGCACTTCATTTACATTTCTAAAGTAAATGTTTAATATTCTAATAGCCTGATATGAATTTCCTAAATGTTAATTGATGCAATTGAAATTTGCTAAGGGCACATTCAAGACATTTCAAACAATTAACAAAAGATCTGAAAGCAAAGAAGCCATTTCAGTAACAGTCAAAATCACTGTCATACCTGTTGTGTCACCTGTAGCAAGAAACTTTTTTTAACGTACCAAAAAAGAACAGTAAATTGTGCAATTTAACACGACTACAAGTGATACTCATCTAAAATCCGATTCCTTCTCACTTGAGGACAACACTCTTCTTCCAGGTCTTTCAGTCCTTTTCTGACTTCACACATCCATCCAGCAGAGCATGCAGTACTACTTGTCCCCATCTTCCTGCCCTGCAAGGAGATCCCCACTTACCCCAAGCCTTCTTTCCAATCCAACCTCAAAACGTATGGAAAGTTGGGTTGGAAAAGAAGAGACTGAGCATCCTTTCTATCAATCCATTTAATCCTTACTGTATGTGTTGTCATTGCATGACAGCTGAGGAAGGACCACTACAGCTGTCGTGCTGAAGCTGGGGCTTACCTGCTCACGTTTTCATTCTGGCGTACCACATAACTGCCAGCAGGTTCCTTCCAACTCTCTCTCCCTTATATTAAAAGCCCAGGAATAACTTCTAATATTTGTAATTACAACAGCCATCTTCACTCAAAACACAGATTCTGCTTTCAGCTTTGCTGCCTTAGAGGGCTTCTGCATGGTTATATTCAGAGAACACCTGAGCAAGCTCTTCTGATCAAACTGCTTGAGCTGAAGAAATTCTCCCTCTGAAAAAGGTCTTGTAGCTCACTACTGCTTTTTGCCCTGGTTGACTACAAAAAAAACCAACAGTATAAAGATATGGAGGGTCTGAAATTTACTTATCAGGATAAGAACAGCAAATGAATCTGTAGCTCTTCAATCCCAAGGAGGCAGACACCATTTTCAAACAACACAAACTGATGCAGGTCCTATGAGGAGCTATTCTCCGCCTTTTCAACTCATGCATTCTAGCACGTGTTCACTAGATTAGATTGCTTTCTTCAAGGAAATTTTCAAAGAAGTAGAGTTGCTTTTGATTTTAAAGCTCCATCCTACATCCACAGTCTCTGTAAGATAAATACAATAAATGCCACTGAACTACCTATCTTCGACATTATCTTGTTAACAATTGATTATTTATCCACCAGAAACACATGGCGTTCCTCTTCCTGCTTGCAGGATAAACTGACACTTGATTCAGATTAGTAATCTACTACAAAACGCCAAATGCACAAAGCCCATGCAGCAGCCCCGACTCAATAGGTACATCGAGGAAAATGCAGATATCTGCATAAACAGAGGATCATGTTGGCCAGAACTGTCACTCCAGCATTTTTCAGGAGCACTGCACTCATTTAAGCATCCCTCGAGGCTTCAGCCATCAGGAGATACAGGATGACGGATGTACCATCTCAAACAACAAATCCTACTGTGATTTTAATTGAATTACAGCAGCCATTTTATTTTTGCAGAGCCTCTAAGAGTCCGTAGTGCTTACTTGCTTCCAGTGATTCAGCAGTTTATTTTTCAATACAGCAATCCCTCCTTAAGACAGTTTCTCATTCCTTTTAAGTAGCGCTTCTGACAGCAGCTACCTAGATGGTTGTTTAAGGCACTCTTCCTTTTTTATTAAATAGAAGTAGTTTATCTCACGCACTTCTGTCTTCAAACACTTTTCTATCCATTCGAATGCTCAGTCTTTTAGCAGTTCTGGAAGTGTCCTCACAATATACCGCGCCTCTGCACTTAAGCTAACCTCACTACAGCACTGCAGAAACTTAAAAAGAGACAGAAGAAAGGAAAACTTAAAACCCAGAGGATAAACAGCAACGCCAGCCTATAAATACAAGCCAACTTGGAAACACTGGAAAAAAAAACCAACATTCTGCAATTACAGGGGACTCCAGCAGAACTGCCAGGTGGCTACTTTTGTTCCTAACCTACATAAAGGGTGCGGAAAGGTCAGTTCATAGGCAACAGACACTGCCAGATGCCCGTGTCCTAGCATTACTTTACTATATACTTCAGGCTTTTTATTTCCCAACTATCTGATTGGTGCTTTCGTATTCTTCGTGTTCTCATGAAGAAAAGTGAAGTCACGAGTAATCGTTACTGTCACATAAGAAAAAAGTTAAAAAGCCCAAGAGAAATGCTTCCTCACAAGAACTTACACATATCACAAAGTTGTTGTTTCATTCTGCTGTGTAATTAGTGAACTGGGGTGCAACTTCGAGACCGCTTGTCTTCTAAAAGACACCACTAAATCCACTGTAAATGAGCAAAATTGATGTTTTATTTTTTTCAAGTTACTCTAGAACAACCAATTCCATCCTAAGCTTTTCAGGCTTTCCACGTAGAAAAGATTAATGGTGACATCAGAAATCCAGCAGAGGGGTTGAGGGCTGTCAGAGAGAAGAAAGCAACTGGGTTGGAAGGAAACCATGAGATAACTAAGAGGAAAGGACGTAGCAGGACTTGGTATGAGTAGAAGAAGGAGGAATCAGTGGCAAGACATCCTGGCAATAAGGAGCCCAAGGAATGAGGATAATTATTTTCCAATAATATTATAAAAACAAAGTAATATCTGGAGAACAGAGACAACTCCCATATTTAAAGGAACCATCTTTAGACCCAGCAAGCCTGTGTCCGGGTCATCCACCTACTCATCACCCACAGCACTTCCAGCTGAACAGGTTTCCAGATTCAAGCAGCCAATGGCTCCGAGAAACATTCACACAAGGCAAACACAAAACTAACACTTGGATGCTGAACATCAGTGGTAGAAAAGCCTTCATTTTAAGCCATGCCGTAATTAATCACTACATAGACTGTAAGGCAGAAGTCATATCCCTCGTAACTTCCTTTTCTAGAGTTACTGCCCAGCACACAATGCATCTCTACACAGAAAAGGACATTTCTGCAACAACTGTAGACTATGTCTGCTGGTAATATTTCTAATTAAAATACTCTGTAAACCCAGTGGTTGAAAACAACGCACAGATACTACAAGCTTTTTAAGATGACCATTTGCCTGTAGCTGTTTTAATTACCTTACAGGTAAAGTAGCATTCTGTTACACTACGAAAATGCACAAACATCTCCTTTCAAATCTGTACTCAGAGTCACTTTGGAAAACATCCAGTTTTGATCTCCCAAACAGAGAACAAGCCTCAAAGTTGGCATCTTCCGTGCCTTGCTTATGTCTGAGCAAGAAGCGTGCGCTACTTAACAGCATGGACTAGGAAATCCCACCCCTCCTTGAACCAAAAGGTGCAAAAAACTTGAATTTATGGTCCCCATTAAAGGTTACGACTATTGACACAAGTACATGTGTGACAGCCCCCGCACTTTCCTAAAAAATTATGCTTTGCTTAGGTCTTGTGAAGACAACACACCTGTACAAACTATGTAGATAACCAGAAGTCCCACTTATCCTCTTACTTTTTAAATAGCACTTCACTACAAATTCCACACCAGTTACCTCACAGAATTGAGGTATTTAACACATTCTGATTAAATTGCTAATGAGAAGTGTTTACAAGATAGTAAGCTGTGTAAACAGAAAGCACTTTCCCTTCTTGTGTCTGTAGTGGAGGCACTGTTCACAAGCCATTACTCATTTGCACATAGCTGTCTCCTCCAGTCCCTCACACTCACTATCCAACTGGCATTTAAGGGACCTGGAATGCAGAACACACGCCTGCAGCCTAAAAATAATATCCCTCGATCTGATCCTGCACTTCTTATTCAGGCTCAATTAATCAAGATTGCCTGATTATTCCGAAGTACTTCTCATCTGCAGGGTTGACAGCACCTTCTAAAGGCAACGGGCATCAGCATCCACTCACTATGAAAAAACTGGAAACAAGAGTTCACCTAAGAAAGGGCTCCGAGTTTAAGATCACTGACCAAAGGCATGAGAAGACCATTATTCAAAGTTATCTGTAATATTAAGAAATAAGCTTTGCCTTTCAAGCCACTAGAATGTGATTATCACAACATTTACCATACCATCATTGAACGCCACACGCAGATAGCTCGGCGTGGTTTAAGGACCACGCTGAATGAGAATATTTTACTCCACCTAAAAGGCAGTAATTCAGTTTACATTGTAAGCAACACTCAGCACAAGGAGATATACCTGAATTACCCCAAGAAAAAAACATCAAGAAATCAATTAATTAGATAAGGTATCCATGACCTCTCCAAACAGAGGGACCAAAAACATCTGCAACTGAGAAGAAAAAAAACATATTTTTAAATATTTTATTGTGAACTCTGGATTGGTTTTACTCTTTTTTGGTGATAACAATTCAATTCATCTTCAAAAGTACACTCTACTTAGGTAGAAATTTTAATCTGTGGAGATCAACCACATGAAAGCCCAACTTTGAGGAGCAAAGGCAACAAAATAGGGACGGAAAAGAAAACACAGTCTGACCAGGGCTGGACTCTAAAGAGTAAACTGCCATACCTGTATTCATGTTTAATACTTCAGTTCTATACTAGAAAGAACAAGAGCATTTCAGGATATAGAGGAAAACCCACGTCAACAAACAGTATTGATTATTTGGACTTCCAAGCTCAGATTCCATTAAGATACTTGAGTTTCATAGGTGACAGTTTTCTCTCGATAGTTCACCTGCAGAATTGATCATTCAACGATCACCTGAACACCAGCTCTGAGATCTCATTATAAAAAACAAAGACCAGAAAGCACTCCAAGACATCAATCCCAGTTTGTAAATGGCTCATTCTTTAGGTCATATACAATGTTTCCAACAGCACTACATTTGCAGTTTTCTGAAGGAAAACCCTTTCATCTATTCCATAAAACTTCCAATATAAGATTCCCTAAAAGCAGTATATACCCTAAAGAACTTAAAAGAAGACTTCCAGCAGCCACTTAAACATTAAACATAAAAAACATTATCAATGCACTGGGAAAAATGGGGATGGAGTGCTTAGTCCAAGGCACAAACAATACAAAGATATAGACACACAATTACTTTAAGACCATAAAAAATAGTATCAACAAATCAAAAGTAGTATTAAAGAACCGTTACCTTCTCCAGTGCATGATACGTACTCTTCAGTCAAAGTTCCAGTACCTGAAAGAAGTAATACACAGGGCAAGTTAGTTATACTGATATTTTAAGTCATTACATTCATTCTTACCCACATTAACTACTTTTGCAAAGAGGCCATCTTCGATTACTTTTGGTTTGCTGCTCTCCAAGTACCTCCAGACAACGCAGTGTGCTCTCCAGAAGGCTTCCACCGCTCGCCACACCAGTTCCCCCAGCACTCTGAGATCCCTTCCTAGGAGCCTATAGCTCCCTACAGACACCAAACACAGTACCGAGGACTGAGCAGCTCCACGTTTTTTCAGTTCTCATTAATTCCCTAAGGGCCAATAAACTTTCAGCCTGCTAAAGCATCTCACGTGGAATCTCATTTTCCCCAGCCACAAAAAGCTTCAGGTCTCCAACAGGTGGCAGAAACCCCAGCTGCTCCCCCATACCTACTAAACATCAGTAGATCCACCCAAATCCCAGAGCCATTTCCCAAGGAGTTCCAGCACCACCATTAGATATAACCCTGACGACCAATGTATTTTTAGATTCCAAAGAATCTATCCCTCGCTGCTGAAAAACAATAAAAGCTCTCCAGTTTTTGCTTTTAGAACTCTCATTTTCTCTAGGCTTGCCTGCCCATCTCCAAGGAATCCCTCAGCTTAGAAGGCACCGCGCCAAAGCAGAAAGGAGGTTTCTCACAAAACACCTGTCACACGACCTTCAGAACTGCACTTGTGCTTTGTTTTTTACAACCCTGTCACGCCTGCGTGCACAATCGAGCTAGGGCTTTTTTTGGCGCTCGTGTGGGAGACTCTGGATCAGATCATTCTTCTCTTCCCCCACAACCTCAGCACGTGTACCAACTACTGCGCCTGTTACTGCTTGCTTCTGCAGGAGCTCTCGCATCAGGTGCTCACTCAAGCAGGACAGCTGACCTCCCATATACCCACAGAGTGCTTTGGATACTGATAGCTTTGCTAGTACAGGTGACTCCAGTTAAGGAAGCATATACTACAACTTCTAATTACCAGCTCAAACCAACAGCACCTACATATTCAAAGCCTTCTGAACTTTCAGCTTCCAACAACAGAAGTGCTTTTGGGGGCAATTTCTTACAAGATTTTCCACTGGCAGAGCGCTATTAACTCAAAAACCAGGAACAGGCAAATTCAGGATGCTTTACATTCACTACAGTATTTCATCCCTTAGTAACTGCAAGAAACCCAACTCTTTGTAGTGATGCGTTTGAGACTGATTAAAGTAATTGTACTTTATCCTCACAAGCAGCACTGAACCTGGATTTCCAGGCTTGAAATGCTAAAGCATTTAAACTACATTACCAGCAAACATTCAGTGGTGCCCAGGCAATTCTGCTAAATACAAAGCCTCCCACAGCTCAGGGGAGGGTTGGCCATAGCTTCCCATCAATTCAAATGCACACTGCAATTCAGGTGTAGCACAGATGGGAACAGGCGCTAAGGGGAACCAACAGCAATCTCCCGTAGGTGACACTATGGACGGCAGCGCAGCAAAAACTGCATTTAGCAGCTCCAGGTTTTTCTGCATCCCTCGTCAACAGAAGGCTCGGAGAGGAACTTCAGAATGCAGATATGAAATTGTCTCCAAAGGAAAAAAGCAACAACCCTCTTTTAATGTGGCTCCCCAGCCACCACTGCAGCCATCTGAAAGCTAAGGCTTCCAAAAAGCCTACATTTAGCTTTACACAACCCTGATTTTCTGTAAAAGAGCAGCACATACTTCAAGGAAAACATTTCTATTTCTCTATTTCCATTTTCCATCTTTATTTCACAGAAATACTATATACTATATAATCACTATATAATCACACCCCAAATTTGCTTTTTCAGGTAGGGACAGTTTTTTGGGAGCTGGCAACAGGGGGAACTGATGAAAGCCTGAAGCGCTGATCTCATCTGCTGCCAGCAGACATCCTCACATCGCACTCCAAGTTTATAGTGGCACTGAGACGGCTGAAAGAAGCCGTCCCACAGAAGGCTGAGGTGTGTTTCACACCTGGGAGCTCGTCAGCACATTATGCAAATACTGACATTCCTAGAGCATCCATCCCCGGAATGCTTATGCAAGATAAGAGTACACTAAGGGTAGTATTTCTGCAGACGAGAATCAGCCCTGGTCAGTGGCAAGAATGTTAGTGAGACATCAGGCTCTGAATCCCCAAACACAAATTTCCTTTGTTCATGTCAAACGCACAACTCGTTTGCTGATTCTTCATCTTTTTTTTCCATCCCAGCTGTGTTCTGGGCTGGTGTTCACACAGCTAGTCTACTCAGGCACTGTTCTGTGCTGCCATCAATCCAGCAGCCCAGTCTTGTCCTGTTTCCACATCTTCTGTATTTACTACTTAGGGAAGCTATGAGACTTCGCATCTGTCTCTGCCTCATTCCAATCTCAAATTAAGCACTGCAGAGGCTCTCCGACTACAGATCTGTCTTTACCCCAGATCCACAAGATACTACTTAAGGGCTTCCCCGTTTGCTTCTGCTTTCTAATATAAGCTTGGAATCTTTCAAAGCCTTTGCTCTTTCTATAAACACAATATTCTTCACTTCATTGTAAGCTAAAAACTGTGAGAACTGCAAACCTGCTCGCCTCTGGGCTTATTAATACGGTTTATTAAATAATCAAGTGCTTCTGATCCCTTCCTTGCTTATATTCACTTTCCGTGGCCCTCCCAGCCTCATGAAGAAAGATGAAGTTCACTGCAGTTTCTCACACTGCTTTCTCTACCCCTGCCCCTGGAGCATACTTACCAAAGCAAACCCGACAGCCACCCACCCACTGCTGCCCTACTCTGCCTCAGCTGCCCTCTCAAAACTAGAGGACATTAACTCTGAAGTACCACCATCTCAGTAGCTATGCTGATATGTGAAGAGCAGAAGGGCCTACAAAGAGAGCACCAAACATCAGCATCGGGAAGCCACACTTCATCCAGCCACAGCCACCGGCTGCAGCTGATGGGAAATGCAGCCCTTCCTCAGCAACATCCAAATCCATGCCTTGCCTCCTGTTCCTGAAGTCAGACATCGCTATCAATACAACAGATTGATGACAGGAGCTAAAGAGAAGAGGGTTTGCCGAAGCTGAAATGTAAATCCAGTATTCATTTGCCCTGTAAACGTTTCCTGTGCATTTAGACACAGTTTAGCAAGTCAGCCAGGAGCATTCTCTAAGTGTATCTATCTCAAGCAAAAAAATAAATAAATTGAAAAGCCTAATCACCATCATAGCTCTCCCAGGGTTTGATGGGTTTAACTTCAAAGTAAAATGCCACCAAAATAGAGATCTCGTGTAGTTTATTATAAGAAAAAAATGAAAATTTAATATTTCAAAGTGTTATTTTTAAGTAACAGAAAACCTCGGTGTCACCAAGTGGAGAAGAGCACACAAATTTCTATTGGATTTCTAGGCTTTAAAAGGCAATTTGATGCCATTTGCTTCACAAACGAAAAGAACATTGACCTGCATGGCTGCATATTCATAATAAAATAATCCTTAGACAACAGAATTCTTCAGAGATCGTAGAAGAAATCTCACAGTGATTCAGCAGATGGTTCATAAATTGCACCTCTAAGCTGCGTAATCCTTAAAACTGTCTGTTACTCATAACAGGTTTCCCTGCTCCATCAGAATACGCTCAGAACATACTGTTTTCTGACCGGACACAGGGAACAGGCACATTCTCTTTCAAAGATATTTTTCCATGTGGAAATACAGGTGAATAGCTCATGTATTGGTAATAAGCCCAGGATAACGCCAGGAGACTGCATTTACAGGGCAGGATGTGACCATCTTTCCACTTTAAATGCAAAGTAATGAAAGGCGTGCAGTTGTTTTGCATCGTCTGAGAGATGCTCTCGTCTCTCCAAACTGCTGATTAGGAGATCCTGTGCTCATTTGTGTACAGTGCATCCATCCGGCCACTTACCAAAGGTTATCTAACGGAACATGTCAGGCTTTGATGACAAAGGGAAAAATCACTGTGGATACAGTCAGTTTTTGCATGTGATTTCTCATTACCAAGTTATGTAGCTTCCCCTTCGCACTCTTCAGCTTCTTGTTTTCCAAGCAACAGAAGGGGGTGGGTTGTACCAATTCCTTGCTAACAACCACATTTTTATTCACCATCATGTAAGCTACAGGTTTATAGTTTTAATTTTGAATGAGATGTCAAGAGCCCACATGCATCTTTAATGCTGTTCAAGACCCAAGTCTATGCCTGTGCCCTGATGTGTCCCCCCAGGGTGCACAGAGAGCATGAGCAACCCACACCGCCACCAGCCCACATGCCACCCCATTACCTGGTGACACACAGGTCAGCTCTGTCCCAGACTCAAACCAGCAGCTTCTGAAACACTGAGGCTTTGCAGAAACGTCAGAAGTTCCCATCAGTTTCTGTATTTCTTATCCAATCTCCACTTGGTGACTTGTGCAGCTGCACCTGGCCAGAAGCCTGAGCCAGCTGAAGGGCACAGCGGAAAGGATATTGTTCAATGTCATATCTGAGTGATTCTTTGCATGAAGGAGCAAGCTGAAGTTAACAGTCTATGCTAGCAGAGAAGGGAGTGGACCATTAGTTCCCCTTCATTTCTTGCTCCTATCACTCTTACATTAAATCTTTTCTGACTGGGATTGCAATGCCAGAAGCCAAAATCAGAAGTCTGATAAGGAAATGCCTCTGATCACTTGTCACCAATTACAAAATACCAAGCAAGAAAGGTCAGTAAAAAAACCACATAAGTAACTGAGTAATTAGTATCTACATAACCTGTAATAATTAGCACTTGATTGTTGATTTCTACTTGGCGTGTTTTACCATTCTGTTTTCATCGGAGCTGACAATTTAGTGTTTATTTGCAAGCTGAGGCAGGTATTCACATCGTCCCGATTGCTGTAAATGCAGGCCTTAAATATTTGCTGCTGGTGATACATTTCAAACTTTCAGCGAGATTATCTTCTAATACTCAGAAGTGTGAGATTTTGTGACCTTGTGCGTTGAGGAATAATCTTCTACAGCGAGATAAAATGGATGCACGCCCACAGTCTATCCTTGCTGAAGCTACAGCTCCATCACCGTTAAATTGTTTGTTTTTCCTCTTTAATTTGTTCCCTGTCCTTGCAAACCAGAAGACATTTCAGATCGCCCACATACTCCCTCAGCACCATGGTCTTTTTCTTTCTAGGTTGGTTTCTTATACAAATTGCCAAGTTACCTAACTGGGTCACAGCACACAGATACACAAAGACTGCGCAGGGCTTGGAAGTGAAACATACCCTCACCAACTACATAAACACACATTCTCCCGGTGCCTGGCTCAGGAGCAACAGTTTGAACAAGATGACTTTATATCGCTTAATTCAACCAATGTGGAACAACCTTACGTGAACAAAGAGACCTACCAGCTGCCTACAAAAGCAACCAAGCCTGCAAGGTTGGATGAGGAAGTCCCATTTTCGGTGCCTCAACACAAACAGTTTATTCATTTTTAATCCATTGCTCTCGGTGAAACCTTGGGGAGCAGTGGGGTGGTGTACATCCATTTGTATAGACTGCAAAGCAGGGAGGCATGCTCTGCTCCTGCTCTGGGAGGATGATAGGTCAGGGGAGCAAGAGCCCTAAGCAGGAGCACCTGAGGAAGCGCTCCTTCTTCCTCTGCCTTGAGGAGAAGACTCCTCTTTTTGGAAATGCCAAATCATAACTAAGCAGAGCTGTTGTTTTAAAGATTGATTCGTGCAATCAATTCATTAAGTCCTGAATGCCACTACGGGCAACTAGCAACAGTGCCGAAAGCCACCTTGACTTTAAAAGCCAACTAAAACATATATATAGATATATATATACACACACAGTATTTGCAGAGAGTAGGAAACTGATAAGTGAACAGTCAATCATTTGCAGTCTTAATATACAGCAGAGAACTACTGAAACACATTTATCTTTTTTCCAAGTCTGCTCTAAGCAGTACATAGCAAGAAAAGCAAGTAAATGTAATAATAAAATTGATGGTACACAGCAACAGCAAAAGCCTCACAGAAGTTTCCAAAGTGCAGAAGGATGTCATTAGTGACTATAGCCCAATAAATCTCACTTCTCAGGAGGCAGCATTCAAGATTTCTAGTTCAGTGCAATTCCATCACTAATCAGAAATCTATGTGATGAAATTATATCTCAGTCAGAGGTTCTTCCAAAGGATTCATAAAATGCTGAGGAATAATGGAGAACTCATCTTAGACAACTAAAGATTGCATGTGAAGTTCCTTGTAAACTGTCATTTACGGAATGAAGCTAACTGATGCATCTGAAAATTTCAGTATTTTGTAGCAGCAGATAGCAAATAAACCTAAGAGTGGGGGAAAAAAAAACAGGAAAGCGAGTGGAAGTAACTGAACAAACACTGACCATATCTGAGATGAGCCACATCGGTAGTAAAGCATTTCCTTTAAACTGATTTGATAACTTGATTTCTCAGTTCTAAGCAGAAGCAGTAAGGGACTGTGAAGACCTTCCTTCCAGCACGCAGCCTGCCTCTTTTCCCCTGCAACTTCCCAATCCTGCAGCAATTCCATGCAAAAGAGCTAGGGAATATTTTATCAGTTTATTCTCTCAGAGTCACCAGGTTGTGACTGGAAGGGGGGGGCTGGAATTTATTGTAACATAATCTTCCCAAATTCAGAAGCACAGAAAACTATTAGTCTGCATCCTAGTGATAGCAAGCCCTTTTCACAGGAACAGTAGAACAAGCTAAGCTACCCAGCCTTGGGATCTGTCAAAACAGAAGAGGTCTCAAGTACTGATTTATATGGGTAGCTTTCTTCTTCCACTGGTTCAATTATTGCAGCAGCATCGTGAATAAATGGTATTACTTTCAGGGAAAATTAGGAAAAAAATGAAATAAAAGATTAGGATTAGACACAAATGCCCCTCCCCCTTCTTTTTATTTTTAAATACATCCATAAATTACTCTCCTTACATGCATCATATTCTACTGCTGCAAACTTACCAGCTCAGCAATTCCCCCCCCTAAACTCCAATTCACTTATTTTTGCCATGGTGCTCTCCCCACTACTACGCCCTATTCAGCTTAATCAAGCAATTAGTTCGGCCACATTAACAGATGTACAAAATACAGGAGAAAAGCATGTAGCTTCTCATCCTTACTCCTACACCACAGGTAATCTGAGAGTATTAACGAGCACAGCTATAAAGCAAGCATGTCAGGAGATGGGGCTGCTGTTGACCTGGAGGAGCACGGTTGTGCCTTCACACTCCATTTTTGCATGGCCCACATCAACCAAGCACAGCATTTCCTTCCACAGCACTAAAGCTGGCACAGATAAGGCTGAAAAGTTCCTTGATCATATTGGTAACAGCACCGTTCTCAAGGAGAGCGAATAGAAGCACTTCTCAGTGCCGTGCAGCTCGTTTTTGCTCTCCCCATCAGGTACTTCTGCTCGGCTCCTTCGGCACCTGACACTAAAACTCAAGCAAGTGCTGTGCCATGCTGCAGGGAGAAGAGCCCATTAGCACGGACACGCTTTCCAAAGGCTAACACCGCTGTGCCGAGGGGCGATGCCTTGTAAGCTGCTGCAGCCCTGGGGTATAGGAGGGAGATGAAAGTGCAGCTGGGAGCCGTGGGCAGACCTGCTCAGGGATCACGAGAAGCATCACCGAAGACGGCAAAATCCTGTTTGTGAAGGTCAGAGCTGAAATTTGGCAACGGTAAATCCCAGGAACCAGGATAAAAGACTCAGCCAAATGCTATTTCAACTCTATAGGAAGAACACCTACACGAGCAAGCCTGGTCCTGAGCACAGCAAAGCAGCACTGGATCAGATTTTGATCCCACTGATCTGTTGGGGGATCTCTGAGGGCTTTGAGAGCTACATTAGAGTGCTACTGGTAAGGGCCATGCTTCCAGGATCTCAAGAAAGGAAATTATAAAAGGATGTTGGGATCCAAATAAAAACAAAGAAACTTTTATAATAACAATGTTTTAGGGGGGAAAAAAGCAGTAACTTGCAACTTGTTTCTCATTAAGAAACAGAAGTAAACCACTACCCCTCCATGGGAACATCGATGCCGCACGGCTTGTGTTAACAGAAGCACCATTGCTCACACCTGGCCATGGCACTGAGACGGATGAGCAGAGCCCAGGAGAGACAACAAACATTTCTGGTTTTGAAACATGCACGTGTTTTTGGGGATGCATAGGCTGGGGCAGCCCAAGCAGCCCAGGGCAGGGCCGGTTGGCTCCCAGCAGCCCCAGTAGCTCAGCTGCTGCCTCCACCAGCTGGTTAATTGCGTTGTTTCCCCAAACATGGATGAACAGTGAAACAGATTTGTTGTGGCTGCTGTACCATGATTGATGGAAAAATATGTTCTGGAGGCAAAAAGGAGACCAACAGCTTTCCTAAAATATGGAAAAATCTGAAAATAAGCAGAGATGTCCACAGTAGCTAAAATCAAATGCACTGACTTTCAAGGTAATGTACAAGAGTAATGTAAAATTACCTGCATATGTTACAAGAAAATATTCTTCATAAAAGTGCAGACTGTAGAATGGTATAAATACACATATACATATATTAATACATTTTAAGACGATATAAATATTTTGGATATACTTTTATATTATCCCATGTGAAATACTTCAAGACGTGTTCTTGCATGTTTGTAACTCTCAGAAATCAATCAGACATCGTATTCCTTTGTGCACATATTACAGTTATTTTATATGTACTTCCCTAAAGCTTTTTCCTGGAAAAAAAAACAACAAAAAACCCAAGGTTAATTATGTTTTTTATAATAAAAAGTTTAAGTATTCAGCAGATAAACCCATTTTTCTGGGCTTCTGATTTTCTACCCAGCTCTACCGACAATGCACCCAATTTAAAATTCACGTCAGTGTCAAAAGCAATCCCATCTCTTACTTCTACTCAAATCTGCTGCTCTGAGACGCCGCGTGGCATAGAGATCCTGCTAGGATCCAGCTGGAATCAAGTGCAGCCATTCCTTTCCCCTCCGTACTTCTCTTAAAAGAGTTAAGCCCAATATCTCCATCTTCAGAGTCATTATTCTATCAATACACTGAATAATTTAGCAGGCAGCTGTTTGACTTGACATTTTTATACAGGTCATAAAATCACTAATACACTGAAACCTATGCTTTAACTAGTATTTCCATGGGGTAAAGCTGCTCAGGGACTAAGCCACACACGCATTCCTTGCAATTACACACCAAGCTGCATGACTTTCACGTGGTTTTCCTCATTATTTTATGTATATTTTGATACCAATCCTAATTCTGACCCTACAAAAGCCATGACTTGAGTTATTTACTCATTTGTATGTGAACACCGAAAACATGAACTTTATACTATCTGTACAGCATTAAGGATATTACTTGATCCTCAAAGGCTAAGCAGCTTATGATTAGCACCGGGCTGTCAAGTAGGAGCTATGAGCACAGCTTTATATTCTTTGTCTTCTGGCAACAGCTCCTGGCCATTCATCCCCATAGCCGTGAGCTGATGGCTGAGCCACAAGGAAACTGGTCACGAACCTACAGGAGCTTGCTATGTCATGAAAGATGTGCGGAAAATAAAAGCAACTAAGAACATATCTAGCAGATTATTTGCTAGATAAGCTTCTTGTCAGTGTTCCTTTCAGACTCTCAAAACGGTCGGAAGTAAATATACGTAGGAACACAAGAACAGGGAACAAGCAAATGGAATGAAGAGACAGGAACAGCACAGAAGTCTCCAGTGCAAAAGATCCCACGAAGGACATGTAAATCTGCTACCACTACTACAGATGGCACACAGTACACGTAGCACTTTCATACAGCTTGCACGGGAATTAACTAAACCATTCCCTCAGGTTTTTCCCATGATAGATCGTGCACAAGCAGCTGAGCTCTGCCCCCTCCCCTCTCCCCCCAGGTGTGCCCTCACCCTCCCAACTGCTCCCAGCAGGGCACAGGGAGCCCAGAGGGCTTCAGGCAGCAGTGGCACCCCTTGGGCAGCCCAGCACTGAGATGACTGCTGCGGCATAATGTTGCCAGACAATATAAATCTGACAGCGATGTGGCTGGGGGCTATTTTGTTAAATGCGGGAGCAGCAGAGAGAAGTGAAGAGATGCCGCCCCTTGAGCACACATCAAATCCTGCACTAAACTCCGAGGTCTGACCTGCCACGCAGAGAAAAGCCCTCCATTACCACTGCCCCCAGCAGGCACAGGCTGTCCCACCAGATAACGCTGTCCTCCAGGCCACTCCAGGCTCCTTTTGAATCCCAAATACTCTCCCAGATTTTCAGATTAGAGAAGCACAACCGCTGATGAGGTGGCCTTGAGCAAGCAGCAGCATGGGGGCATCCCCTCTGCCCACCCGAAACCCCCTGAGCAGACAACCTGCGGAACGAAGCAGAGGCCGCTCTCCTATTACCAATTCCCTTTTTGAGGAGGAGGGGGGGGGTTATATTGGGAGATAGAGAAAGTATGTTAAAATGGAAAACAAATACAAAAGCCAGTGCAACCCTGCGTGCTTCAGCTTGCATACAGCTAACCTAACCCAGCCACAGGACACTCAGCTTGGCCCGGCCAAGTGCCACTTTGGACACAGAAAGCGTTATAAGACATTGCAAAGGAAGAGAAATCAAAAGATTTGCAGAAAATGCTCCCAAGTGCAATTATTTTAACAACATATAAATGCATTACTTTCTTTACAAGGTATAAATAACTATATGCAATTACATGCTAATTACTTACAATTAAATTGCAGTGTAAATACAGCACTGCACAAAGATAATCAGATGGTTACTTGTACAATGTAAATTAATTGATAACAGGAGATTTACAATTGCAAATTAGAGTGATTACGTTTAGAATCCTTTGTTAGATGTTAGGTATCGCACACGGTTAATCACCGAGGCGTTCCGTCCCACGAGGGTAACATTATGCATTCCACGTGGCAGTGGGTACCCTCCTTGGAGCGACAAAGAGAGCAAGTAGGTGACAATTTTCTGAGTCAGCACGTACAACCTTTTGCCGTTCTTCGCGACATAATGATCCTACGTCATTTCCATCATTATCTGTTATCTGAAACATTCTCCATGCTGCTGGCAATAGGATGCTTAGTTCTGATTAGCTTCGGAGAGAGGAATTTCTACAAGCCTTATCTTTCGCTCACATTTCTGATTCCTTCTCCCCTTAGCTCCATCCGGCACTCAATTCAGTTCCAATTGTGTGGCCGTCCACAGCTATAAACACAAATTGTCTGCAATTTTACACCTTCAAAATCCTGGGCATTTTTCATTATTTCACCAACACGCAGAAGGCAAATTTGCCATCTATTCATAAAAGAACAGCAGTGGGTGTCTTTGCTGCTCACTGGAATTTGTTTGTCCTTTTCTTAAAGGCTGTGCGTGCCTCTGTGTGTTATTTGTGCTATTCCAGAGCGTGTGTGTTGACCCTGGTTCCTGCTAGAAAAAAAGGACATCTGCAGTCACCGTTTACTGATTTTCCATTGACTTCTGTTTGAGGCTGAAGGTATTCCTGGTTACTTTCTTACAATACAGTGAGGATACCAATTTAGCTCCACTGACCTTGTAATGAACTGTATTTCTTCTCGTGTTAGTGCCTGTGTTGAGCACAGGTTCTATTACTTATCCTGCGTTTTGCTGATTTGGGACGGCATGAAGCAGCACGCAGGTTCGGTGCACTGGAAATAGGGCGTAGGAGCAGGACAGTCACCTGCCCTCTGGGTAAGCATGCCAAGCATGGTGGCCAACCTCGAGCACACAAAGTAACTTTCACCAGCAATTTGCAAGGGTTGAGACTTTTTACCTCCTGGCTTCCAACCCTTTCTTTTTCACTGTGTAATTAAGGTTTTTCAAACTCCATCCTGCAAATAGCGAGAAATGTATTTCAAGTGGAAGAGGGAAATACATCACGCTGTGCCAACGGAATTAATGAATTCCTCCTAGGACTGTTAAAGCGTGCACCAACTGAAACTACAACGCGGTGCAAAAAAACAGGACAGTTTGGTAGTCTAAATGCCTGCGTGTTTATGCTTTTCTCAATAAAGATTAAAATGGTGCCAGACCAATTATTAGAAACTGAGGTCTCCATTCTCTCCAAACCAAATGCTCCGATAGCTTTGGGAATACTCCCTAACATCCAACCTTTTCCTCCTGCCCCACAGCCCTCACATCTTACCTCTCCAAACCTTTGGCTGATGCACCACAATGCTGCAGATAACTGCACTACGCTCGCATGCAGAAGAAGCTGCACGAGTTGTGTTGCAGTTTCTCATCCTACTGCAGTACTTTTACTGATCTGCCTCCTGCGGGTTCATTTACAGTCCCAAGTGTGTGCACTCCTAACGCTCAGCAGAAAGTGAAGCACTCATTCAATCTGCACTAGGAGTATTAAAAATTGCATTAGAAATAAATAGGCTAAAACTTCCTATTCCAGAAAAGCCTCATTTCTGTCTCTTAGATTTTGAAAAGGCGTTTCCTGTGGGAAGCGGTCCCTTTCCAGATCTCCTATGACAAAAGGTATAAAATATGCAAAGAAGTTTCCATTTCTGGAGAACTCTTCATAAGGAAGTTTTCTCCCAGGACACAACTGGAGAGACGCCTTCTGGCATCCATCTGAGTACTGAAGCCAATAACCGGTGCCGCAGCCAGAGAGGACAAGTCCACTCCAAATCTCTATTACATTTTTCGCTTACAAAAATAAAGAGAATATCAGCTCTGTGAACTGCAGGTCACGGAACAAGCAAGGCTGTGTAACCTGCAGGTTAAACATGCATGATTATATACGGCTTGTGAGAAGTACGACTGAGCTAATTGATGGAAAAATCATGCTGCACCAAACTGACCTTATTATCGTTCAGATTAAGAAAAGGTCCCCACAGAGCGCTGACAGCCACAGCTCCAGGAGTGTTTTCAAATAGAACGCAGTATTTTACCAACTCACAGAGGTATTTCACTCCTAACAGCATCCTGCATCAGATGACAGGAAGGAACTTGCCACCCATCACGGGGAGACCGCGGTAATCCCCTGAGATGCTGCACTGGCAGGATCATTAAAATGCATGACATACACTCCTGCTGCTATCAGATCAGCAGTGCATGTGAATATGATGTCTGTAATAGGGAACATACTGGCTCCAACCTTTGTATTCATTTGGGATACCTTTACTACACCAGAGCTGGACTGACTTAATTCATACAGGGGAATGGGCCATATGTACAGGTCTCCCGTTGGCAAGCTTCAAGAGGAAACAAAACCCTCAAAGCATACGAGGAGCTTTTTACAGCAAGTCCAGCTGAGAATGAGGTTATGATTTTGAGTTTGCAAATTATTAGTGCGTGCATGTGTAAGAATATAAAGGCTCCCTTACAAATGCAAGAGAACGAAACCGAGCACATTTTACTTATTCTTCAGCTCTATTATATTTTCTCTGTAGGAGGTGAAAACTGGCAATTACTCCTGAAGATGCACAGATAGGGAGATGGAACATAAATCAAAATAAAAAGAATACAAATATCTTCTCCAGTTATTCAATGGATATTTATTCAACCAAAGTGCTTATGAAAGACGGTTCTAGCAAAGCACATGGTACACTACAAGGAGTTTCTCTGGTCTGCTTGACGTTACTGGGCAATCAGAAGAAAAGGAGATGAAGAGAAGCAGCGATATTATATGCAACACGCAGCCCAAATAAAGCCATTTGGAAAGAAAAGGTCAGCAGCGGTCAGGCTGACATGAATAGCATTTCTACAAGATGCAAGTAGTTCATCATAAGTGTACGGACGAATTTCAGCAACACCTACAACAGTTCTATCCTTCCACTCTAAGGGGATTTTTAGGGAGGAGAGGAAGACATTCACTCCTACCTACTAAATAATTTTAAAGGCCATATTCTTGGCCTAAAGAGGCATTTCGTGTGTTTGAAGGTCAGAATTCAGATGAACCTGCTGGAATTCATATTCATCAGGAAGAAACAAAATAAGTCCTGGGAAGCCCATTAAAAACATATAATGTGCTTTTTCCTCAAGAATTACTCTGAAATTGGGTGTCATGTATCTGACTTAATGCTCTAATGGTACGACTTGAACACTAGGGAAGGATATACAGGAAATATCTGTTCCTTATCTGATTATAGAAGGAAACCAAAGTCTCACAGTGTGACAATCCAAGGTGGCTTGCTGACAACCTAAACCTCCAAAATTAACTATTTATCATTGGATTAAAACAGAGCTCAGAGGGCCCGCTGTCAATCAGCCACACTGTTCGAGCTCAAAGACCTCCGGACCCAAGAGAACAGACAAAAGGCACAAAGGCAGGAGGGAAAATAGAGAGGCACAGAAAGAGGATCAGGGACCTGCCCACCATTTCGGAGCAAGAAATGCAACACTGGTCCTATAGACTCCGCTGCTCTCCCCGTTACAGGCAGGTAATTGTGACAAGCCAAGCTTGGTGGCAGTTGTTACCAGAACAAAACACCTTGAAGAACAATTTCTGTATAAGAAATGATTCGGGAGATTGCCAGCTATCAAGAAATCATTCAAAAAAATCTTTTGGAAAGTCTTTCGTAATGGAAAATGCAGAAGCTCATCACGAGAGCCTCACTTTTCAAAAAGAGCAATATGGAGTTTTTGTCGAGGGCAGAGCTTTGCAGATGTGATTTTATCTTAAAAGCGGGTCCTTGAAAACAACTGGGAGCGCACCAAGGAGGCACTCACACACTTGAGGGATCCTGAAAAGGGCTCAGGAGGAGCACACACAGCAGAAGGCACGTTGTGGGTGTTCGGGGCGCAGGACTCAGTGCAGCTGTCAACAAAGCCCCTCAACACCATATTGGAGCGTCCATCCCTGCACTCTGCTTCTTGCTTCAGACCTTGAGATCCCCCATGGTGTTGCTAAAACTCATCCAAAGGATTTATACCCCGGTTGCTGCAATCAGCTGGATTACATTCACCTGAACGAAGACAGTAGCATCAACACCCATATAGTATATGTATATATACACCCATCATTTACAAGATCTGCTTCTGCTGGTAGTAATTAAAAAGAATCATGTTAAAAGGCTGAGGGAAATCCAGGGAAATCACAGGGGTGGCACTTCAGCAGTACCCTACGGGTGGAGCAGAAAAGGAGGAAGGTCAATACTTTTGTCAAAGTCTGCAACAGAGCCAGCTGCGCTGGGGCAGGAGCATCTCTAACAGTAGGTGGAAATTATTAGGAGGACATTACAAAAAGCCACTGCTGGGAACCAGCAGCTTTGTCTCTGTGGCAAGACCAAACAAACCTCGCAGATGTTTGGAAAAAGCTGGGTTTAACTGAGAAAAAATAAATAAATACCAAGAGCAGCTACAGAGGAGAGCTGTGCTTCCCAAACCACCCAGCCTGCGGCTCAGCCAGGCTCCAGCCCAAGCAAAACCTCTGGGAAGAGGGACAGCAGGCAAGGAACAAAACAGGAGATGTTTTCAAGTATGCCTAGCTTCTCTGATGGGGTATTTTCCAAGCAAATGTGTCACAGACTGAGGACTGAAGATGCTTTTTTAGCAACTGCTTAACTGAGCTTATTTATGCATGAATGCAGTATTACCGTGCCAAGGAAGTTAACATTGCATTAATTCCCCTGCCTCCTGATTTAAAGGACCAGGTCACAGCCCTGTCAGATGCTTTTGCGTGTCAGAGCGGCCTTCAGCGGACCAGCACGCTGCTCACCAGGCTGGTGTCACACCATCACCACCGCAGACGGGTGGTGACAAGGGCTGTGCCCTCATCTCAACCCACAGCCGTCTGCAGGGTGCCCTGTGCTCCGAGCACCCGCAGCCCACCCTGACACCTGCAGGGCGACAGGGTCACAGAATCACAGAATTGTAGGGGTTGGAAGGGACCTCCAGAGATCATCCAGTCCAACTCCCCTGCCAAAGCAGCTCCCTAGACCAGGTTGCACAGGTAGGCGTCCAGGTGGGTCTTGAATATCTCCATAGAAGGAGACTCCATAACCTCTCTGGGCAGCTGTTCCAGTGCTCCATCACCTGCACTGTGAAGAAGTTCCCACGCACATTTGTGCGGAAATTCCTATGCATCACTTTGTGACCATTTCCCCTTGTCCTATCACCATGCACCGCTGAGAAGAGTCCATCCTCGTCCCTTTGCCTCCCACACCTCAGATATTTATAGAAGCCGTGAGTCTTTGCCCAAAACGCTCTGCAGCATGAAGGAAATTCAGACTGACACCATTTCAAGGCCGCAAAGGCAAACTGATTTAGCAGCTCTGACGGGCATTTATAAGAAAAATAAAATGTGAATCTAATTTCAGCCTACTGTACTGAAATAATACGCAACGTGTTTTGATGTCACAACATGAATATTTCATATATGAACAGCATCTTGTTTGATGGAGAGATGCTTCCAGACACCAGTGAGAGGAGGTCCTGGGAGACAGAGAAAGCTTAATTGCGATTTTTCCGTGAGCAACCCAACAGCACAGTAACTTTTAGATCCTTATTGACGTCTTAACTGCTTTGCAAGCTGTCAATATGTAAAAGTTTAGAAGTAAAAATCATGACTGGACCTTTCCTTCTAATTAATGGCTGTATTGATCAGCTAGGGTTTCCTCCGGCCTCAGAGAACACCGGGTTTCAGAAAGGTCCCTGCCAAAGAGGTATTTATACTTAGGCCTTGCGAGCAGAAAGGAAACTCTGAGATCTCCAGCATGCTAACAGCATCGCTTTTTAAAAGTGCATTGATAATGAACAGCCCAATGAACTAGGGCAAAGCTGAGTATTTAAGGTCTCAGGAG
>JANHGO010000043.1:27193836-27222851 GCA_024606505.1 Aquila spilogaster | reverse complement strand
CAAGGCAGCTCAAAAATTTTTTTTTTTTTTTTTTTTTTTTTTTTTTTTTTACAAATGTCTTAAGGAGTATGGACTTTTTACAGAAGTTTTGATTTTGTCAAGTATATTTGTTTTTCCTGAAAAAAAAAAAAAAGTTTGTTGTAGTTTTTTCTTTTGAAAAAATAAAAAGCTTAAGTATTCAGCAAGTAAGCCCATTTTCCTCAGTTTCTGGTTTTCTAGCCAGTTCTACTAAAAATGCACTTAATTTAAAATTCACATCAGTGTCAAAATCAGTCCTATCTCTTCCTTTTAATTCTACTCGAATCTACTGCTCAAAGGTGGCATGTAACATTAGGGGTCTTGCTATGATCTAGCTGGAATCAAGTGCAGCTGATTCATTTCCCCCCCCCACTCCTCTTCAAGGAGTTAAGTCCAATATCTCCATCTTCAAAGTCATTATTCTATCAATATGCTGAATAATTTAGTAGGCAGCTGTTTGACTTGACATTTTTATACAGGTCATAAACTCACTAATACACTGAAACCTATGCCTTAACTAGTATTTCCATGGGGTAAGGCTGCTCAGGGACTAAGCCACATATATGCTGCTTGCAATTACACACCACAGGACTGCCCGAGTTTCACCTGACTCTGTAGCTATTTAATGCATATTTTGATGACCAAAACCAATTCCCCCCCTACAGAAGCCATACATTGCTATTTACGCATTTGAATATGAACACTGATAACATGAACTTTAGAATATCTGTACAACATTAAGGATATTACTTAATCCTCAAAGGCTAAGCAGCTTATGATTAGCATTGGGCTATCTCAAAAGTAGGAGGAAGGGGGGTCAGGGGGTTCTTTTGGGCAAGAACTCCTGGCTGTTCATCCACAGAGCTCTGCCCAGCGGATCAAGTCACAGGGGACTTGGCCAAGTACCTGGAAGTTGCTATTTAAGAGAGACTGGGGGGGGGGGAGAAAACTATCTAGCAGCTAATTTCCTAGATAGCTGTTCCTATTTCTTTTCAGTATTCCTTTCATATGCAAACCTAAAACGCATGGAAATATAAATATATGTAAGAGAATAGAAGAGAAGGAAGTAACAAGTAAATGCAATGGGAGGGAGAGCCTGTAACAACACAGCGCAGAAATCACCAACGCAAAAGCTCCAGTGAAAAACATTGTAAAGCTACGCTGCATAGAGTAAATCCTCTTTGTATTCTGCTACTACAGCTCAACAATGGAAAATACTCATCTCATAGCACTTTTCTATAGTTTGAGCAGGAGTTAACTAAAATACCTCTAAGGTTTTGACCAGCTTTAGACCTTAATTGACCACTATATGCTGTGTATGGCTCGCAACCCCATCATGCAAATAAATTTCAAGTAGACTGTTAAAGTAGACCCCAATGAGTCAGTGAGAGCCCAGCTCCTAGATGTTTCTGAATACAAATTAATCCTATTAATCCTTATTTACATCCATGAGAAAACCAGCAGATTTTAGAGACCACCTTCCAGAAGTCAAGAGCAAGCAAAACGTTTCACAGGAGTCTCATTAGCTACAAGGCTTCTCTGACTGACGTAATGGTAACTACTACTACCAACACACCTGGAGACCTCTCAGCACCTTATGTTTGTTAATTCTTGTATCAGGACTTGCTTTCTTATATATAAATGAAGATGGCTTGTCTGCAGGACACTAAGCAGCAAGTCAGTAATTAACTCCAGGTACATGCTCACATCTTCTGGAAGCTGTATTATCAACATAGCAACATTAGCTTTACCAAGGGAGCTGCATAGGAGATATGAGGGTAAAGACAATAAAATTCTGAGAAACAGAGCTCAACAGAGACACAAATAAGCATAGAGCCTAACCCTGCTTTTTGAACAAAGCAATTTACCCAATCCTCTGCTTAATCCTCAGAAAGACAGATACTACCTTCAAGCAAAAGTCTTATTCCACCGTCTTCTACAATTCCCAAAAGCCTTTTGACAGCACAAGCCTTTCCTGAGCAGGACCCACAATGCTCCCCCCCCAAGAGCCCCCCCTGCCAACTCACAGGGGGCCAGGTCCTGGGGACCCCCTTCTGCTCCGCACTGCTCCTTGGTGCAAAGCCAGCACACAACCCGCTCTCCAGAGCCCGATGCTCTCTGCCAGCCACCTTCTCTCGTAAGCTTCTGCAGAGCTCCATCTCCTCCACCCCCCTCCAGGTGTGCTTTTACCCCCCCAACGGCGCCCAGCTGGGCACGGGGAGGCAGAGCCACGGGCAAACCTGCTGAAAAGCTACGTGGTGCGTTATCGTTAACACCTGTCGTGCCTTCCACAGGACTTGGGTGAGAATGTTGGGATGGGAAAATGCTAAATGAGGAAGAAGACTGGAGTTGAAACGCGGCCTTGATGCCACCTACCATTCACGTAGGCAGAACGGGAGGGGGCACCTCTCGGAGCTTCTCCATCAGTCCCAGCAATGAGGTGATTGCTATAGCACAACATTTCTGGACAATATGAATCTGACAGTGGCATGGCTGGGAGCTATTTTGTTAAATGCAGAAGCGGCAATGAGAAGTGAAAAGATACCCTCCCTTGAGCAGACAGAAAATCTAAACCCAGGGGTCTAACCAGCAAAGCAAAGAAAAAACCTTTCATTACCAAGGCACCCAGCAGCTCCAGCCCAAGAGGAGACACAGACTATCCCACGAGATAATACCATCCTTCGTGCCACTCAAAGCTTTTTTGTGAATCCCAAATATTCTCCCAGATCTTCAGATTAGAGAAACACAAATGCTAATGAACCGGCCTTGAGCAAGCAGCAGCATGGGGCATCTCCCCTCTCCATCAAAACCCTTCCCAGCAGACACCTCGCAGCACGCGTAACGAAGCAAAGACTTTTCCCAGAGCTGTTATAAACCCAAGGTATCCTTTCTGCTACACATCGGGGGGGACGAAAGCCCCTACTGGGATCTCAGAGATCCTCTGTTACGGTAACGCTCGGAAAACACTGTATTTCTCTTAAAAGGACAAGTGCTGTAGGCCGGAGGATGGGATGGCAAGAAACAGGCTGTGACTGTAAAGTCTGGCACCAGAGTGACTCTAAGTGGGGTAATGGAGGACTGAGGGAGTGAGGATAGCAGCGAGGGGAATAAAATTACCATTACTAGTACTGGACATGAAAGCCACCATTGCCCTTGATGGCATTCATAAAGTATACCCTTAGTAGGTATTACTGTAATAGGGCAATATTTTTTGTTCGAGCTGCTACACGGAAAGCGTTCATCCATGCCAAGAACGGAGGTCACTGTCTCACCGCTTCCTCACCGCCTGCGCTGGTATTTCTACTCGAGAGACCCAGCACTCTCTCCTGTTACAAATTCTCTTTTTAAGGAGAGGCAGGTTAGTATTAGGAGACAGAGAAAATATTTTAAAATGGAAAATGAACACAGGCCAAAAGCAAAATGCAATTCCGCATGCCTAAGCTTGCGGAAAGCTAACCTAACCCATCCAAAGGAGACCCAACTTTGTCTAGACAACAGCAATTTTGGCCACTGAAACTGTTAGACACATTGAAAAGGAAGGAAAGTCAAAAGATTTGCTCTCAACTGCAATTATTTTAACTACATATAAATACATCACTTTCTTTACAAGGTATAAATAACTACACGCAATTACATGCTAATTACTTACAATTAAATTGCAGTGTAAATACAGCAATGCACAAAGATAATCAGATGGTTACTTGTACAATGTAAATTAATTGATAACAGGAGATTTACAATTGCAAATTAGAGCGATTACATTTTGAATACTGGGTTAGATGTTAGGTATTACACACAGTTAATCACCGAGGTTTTTTTTCCCCCAATAGGGTAATATGATGCATTACATGTGGCAGTGGGTACCCCACTCTGGGGTGACAAAGGGAGGAAGTAGGTGACAATTTTCTGAGTCAGCACACACCCCCTTTGCTGTTATTTCTGACATAATTATCCTACATAATTTCCATCGTTATCTGTTATCTGAAACATTCTCCATGCCGCTGGCAGTAGAATACTTACTTCTGATTAGCTTTGGAGAGAGAAATTTCTACAACCTTATCTTTCACTTGCATTTCTGATTCCCTCTCCTCTTAGCTCCATCCGGCACTCAATTTACTATCGCTTGTGTGGCCATCTACAGCTATAAACATAAATTGTCTGCAATTTTACGCCTTCAAAATCCTGGGATTTTTTCATTATTTCACCAACATGCAGAAGGCAAATCTACCATCTATTCATAAAATAACAGCAGTGGGTGGTTTTGCTGCTTACTGGAATGTGTTTGTCCTTTTCTTAAAGGTTGTGCATGCCTGTGCGTGTGTATTTATGTTATTCCAGAGCGTCTGCCTGTTGTCCCCAGTTCCTGCTAGAAAAAGGATGTCTGCGGTACCCGTTTGTTGATTTTCTATTGACTTCTGTTTGAGGCTGAAGGTGTTTCTCATTACTTTCTTATAATACAGTGAGGATACCAATTTAGCTACATTGACCTTGTAATGACGTTTATTTATTCTTGTATTACTGCCTGTGTTGAGCATTCTGTGTCTGTGTTTTGCTGATTTGGGATTACGTGAAGCAGCTAGTAGGCTTGGTGTACCAGCCTGCGTGTGGTCAGTAATCTTGAATCAGCTCTTGATTTTAGCCCTGCTATAACGACTTCCAGGATTGTGAGATGCAGTTCAGTTGATGGGACAGTTTTGCTTAAATGCACCCGACCTAAAAGCCAGAAGTCCGACAGATAATTTAACACTTAGTGTCAAATTAGGCGGTTACATGGCAACACGGTGTAGGAAGAGAACAGTAACCTGTTCTTTGGTATAAGCACTCAGAACATCATGGCCACCCTCAACCGTTTAAAGTAACTTTCAACGTAAATCTGCAAGAGTTGAGATTTTTTTTGCCTTCTGGTTTATGACCCTTGCTTTTTCATTTTATATTTAAACTTTTCAAACATCATCCTGCAAATAGCGAGAAACGTATTTCAAGTGGAAGGGGAAAGTACACCATGCTGTGCCAACAGAAATAATGACTTCCTCCTAGGGTTGTTGAGGCATGTACTGATTAATACTACAACTGCACATTGCAAAAAGAGGACAGTTTGGTAGTCTAAATGGCTGATTTTTTATTATTTCCTCAGTAAAGAAGAAAATGGTGCCAGAAGGCTTATTAGAAACTGAGGTCTCAATTCTCTCTGAATGAGGTTTTTGTACCCCACAATGACATACCTAAGCTCCACAAATTTGACACATGAAGAGATCCAATGGGAAGTGCATAAACACTGGACAATCTGGTGGAATCTCTTGCTTAAGCAGCACTGAATGCCTGCATAAATGAGATCTTCAGGATTTTTAGGGTGTTCAGAGATAGTGAATTTCAAGTAGAATGGTAATTTTCTGACTATTTTTTCCCTGCTGGTAGTCACGAAGATGCAGAATTATTGCAGGCTCACATAACATGCCATTTTGTTATGAGAAAAGTTGTTCTTTTCAAATGATAACCATTTAACTCTTTTTTTTAGTAATTTATAAATCCAACCCAAGTACTCCAATAGCTTTGAAAATACTTTCTAGCACGTGGACATTTTCCCCCGTGTCACAGCTTTTACACCACACCCTTCCAAGCCAAAGCCTGGTGTATCTTGGTGCTACAGATAAGAACTGAACTAAGATCGAACGCAGAAGCCTGCAACACGGCGGAGGGAGGGAGAAAGGGGCTTGCGTGTCTTGTTCTCCACAGACCTCTGCAGCGAGTGAGATACCCGTCAGCACGCAGGGAGATCTTCCAGTGTTCATGGCCACAGGAAAGGAGAAAGTTGAGAGGAAACCCGTTGTGAGCAGGTCACCTGGAGCTTGGTTTTTTGCTTAATATGGAAAGGAAAGGCTCACAAGCAAAGTGTGCTTCTGGTTTCATTTCCCTGAGGGGTCAGGTAGAAGACCAAGGCACGGTGGTCCAGATGACAAGCGCTTTACTTCTGCGGTTTGATTAGTAGCTAGGTAGGAGCCTGAACGTGTAAGACGGGACAATTCAACTGGAAATCTCTATTAAATTTTTTGCTTACAAAATAAGAAATTATCAGCTCTATGATCTGTAGGTCACACAGCTAGCTAGGCTGTGTAACCTGCAGGTTAAACATGCATGATTATATATCGCTTGTTAGAAGTATGACTGAACTAATTGATGGAAAAATCATGCTGCACCCAACTGACCTTATTATTGTTCAGATTAAGAAAAGGTCCCTGCAGAGCAATGACAGCCAGCGCTTCAAGAGTGTTTTCAAATCTAATGCGGTATTTTACCAACACGCAGAGATATTTCACACTGCAGTCACCCCTAACAGCATCCTGTATCAGATGACAGAAAGGAACTTGCCACCCATCATGGGGAGACCGCACAGTAATCCTCGGAGAGATGCTGTACTGGCAGGATCATTAAAATGCATGACATATAGTCTGGCTGCTATCAGATCAGCAGTGCATGGGAATATGATGTCTATAATAGGGAACATACTGGCTCCAACCTTCATATTCATTTGGGATACCTTTACTACATCACACTTGGACTGACTTATTTCGTAAAGGGGAACGGGCCATATGTACAGGTCTCCAGTTGGCAAGCGTCGCGAGGAAAGGAAACACAGAAAGCATACGAGCAGCTTTTTACAGCAAGTCCAGCTGAGAATGAGGTTATGATTTTCAGTTTGCAAATTATTAGTGTATGCATGGGTAAGAATATAAAGGTTCCCTTACAAAAGAGAGGCAGGGAAACAGAGCACATTTTACTTATTCTTCAGCTCTATTGTACTTTCTCGGTAGGAGGTGAAAACTGGCAATTACTCTTGAAGATGCACAGATAGGAAGATAGAACATAAATCAAAATAAAAAGAATATGAATGCATTCTTCAGTTATTCAATGGATATTTATTCAACCAAGGTGCTTGGGAAAGACTGTTATAGCAAGCCACACAGTACATTATGAGAAGTTTCTCCAATCTGCTTGATGTTACTTGGCAATCAGAAGAAAAGGAGATGAAGAGAAGCGACGATAGTGTATGCAGCACACAATCCAAATAAAGCCATTTGGAAAGAAAAGGTCGGTACTGGTCAGGTTGACATGAACAGTATTTCTATAAGATGCAAGTAATTCATAACAAATACATAGATGAATTTTAGGAACACTTACAACATTTCTATTCTTGCACTCTAAGGGGATTTTAAAGGAAGAGAGGAAGACATTCACGTGGACAGTACTTAATTTTAAAGACCATATTCTTGCTCTAAAAAAAGCCTTTGTGTATTTGAAGGTCACAATTCAGATGAACTTGCTGGAATTCATATTCATCAGGAAGAAACAAAGTAAGTCCTGGGAAGCCCATTAAAAAAATATAATGTGCTTTTTCCTCAGGAATTACTCTGAAATTGGGTGTCATGTATCTGACTTAATGCTCTAATGGTATGACTTGAACACTGGGGGAGGATTTACAGGAAATATCTGTTCCTTATCTGATTATAGAAAGAAACCAAAGTCTTGCAGTCTGACACTCCAAGGTGGCTTGCTGTCAGCCTAAACCTCCAAAATTAACTATTTATCATTGGATTAAAACAGAGCTCAGATCGGCCACATTGTTCAAGCTCAAAGACTATCGGACCCCAAAGGAATAGACCAAAAAAACCCACAAAGCCAGGCAGGAAAATACAGAGGCACAGAAAAAAATGAGGTGACCCGCTGACTACTTCAGAGCAAGAAGTACCACGGTGGGCCCTCAGACCAGTCCTATAGATAACACCGCTTTCCAAGCTACAGGCTGGAAATTGTGACAAACCAGGCTTGGTGGCAGTTGTTACCAGAACAAAACACCCTGAAGAACAATTTCTGTACGAGAAATGATTCGGGAGATTGCCAGCTATCAAGAAATCATTCAGAAAAATCTTTTTGGAAAGTCTCTCCTAATGAAAAATGCAGAAGCTCATCACGAGAGCCTCACTTTTCGAAAAGAGCACTACAGAGGTTTTGTCGAGGCTGGAGCTTTGCAGATGTGATTTTATCTTAAAAGCAGGTCCTTGAAAACAACCGGGAGCACACCAAGGAGGCACACAGGCACTTCAGGGATCTTGAAAAGATATCGCGGCATATAGCAGGAGACAAATGATGAGAGTCGAGTTAGACACAGGGGGTGCAGGACCCGGTGCAGCCCCTAACAAATCCCCCATTACGGGAGCAGACGCCTGGCAGGGGCTGTGCTGGGTCTGTAGATCTCTCAGCCTCTGTGCCTCGCTCCAGACCTACTGCAGATCCCATGAGCTATTGCTGAGAGTAATCTGAAGGCTTTATAGCCCAGCTGCTATGCTTGTTTGGATTATATTAAATGAAATTAATTATATTATTATATATTATGAAATATACTATGTTTATATTCAATGAATGAAAACAGCAACCTCAACAAACTATATACCCTCAATTTACAAAATCTACTGGTAGTAATTAAAAAGAATTACATTCAAAGACCAAGGGAAATCCAGGGAAAATCACAAGGCAGTGGCACTTTTGCATTATAAACTTCAGCAGTACACTTAGGGTAGTAGTAAAACAGAAAAGGAGGCGGGCTAAAGTTTAAAAAGCTGGTTTTAATTTTAAAATATATACATATATATATACTGAAAGTGGCTTCTGAGGAGAACTGTGTCTTCCAAACCCGCGGACCCCTGAGCCGAAGCAGGCAGCGGTGCAGAGGCACCTGCCCAGTGCAGGTGGGAGCAGCCGCAGGCACAGGCTGGGTGACAAGAACACAGGAGAGAGGCAGGGAAGAAAATAATAGCTGTTTTCAAGCACGTGTAGCTTCTCTGATGGGATATTTCTAATGCAAATGTCTGGTAGACTGGGGACAGAAGCTGGGTTTTTTAGCAACAGGATAACTAAGATGAGATTATTTATGCATGAATGCCATATTACAGTGCCAAAAAAGCTAACAGTGCATTAATTCCCCTGCCGACTGATTTAAAGGACCAGGTCACAGCCTTGTCAGATGCTTTTACATGTCAGAGTGGTCTGTAGGAGCCTAGCACTGCTGCTCGTTGGGTTTTGTGTCACGCCACCACCGTAACAGACAGCTCGCCGACAGGTGAAGACCAAATCTCTGCCCTGATCTCCTCTCGGACCCGCTGACCCAGTCTGAAGGATGCAGATGCCCGTGTCCCATGGCCCGGGCACCCACAGCCTAAGCTTAACGCTCACAGGGCAGCTGCAACCGCTGAAATCATCTGATCCTTCCTCAGCTGTATTGAGGAACTCCTGAAATCCGGTACTCAAAGCTTATCTCTACTTTCATCAGCGCTAGACCCCAGAATGCCTTGTTATATATCCTACAACCATTAAATAATATGTTGTGCACCATATGCATGATACTGGCACAAGGGGGAAAGCAAAGATCACAATGCATCAGCATTTGGTAGGTTCTGTATCACTTTAAAAGGGGTCCAAGCTGCCACCCAGAAAGTTTTTTTAAATAATCTTAATTGTTGGGCTTTTTCACCTTTATTTAAGGAGTACGAGGCGCTCCATCTTGAACATAGAAGTAATATGTCTTTGCCCAAAACAATATGCAGCATGAAGGAAATTCAAACTGACACTATTTCAAGACAGCAAAGGCAAACTGATTTAGCAACTCTGACAGGCATTTATAAGCAAAATAAAATGTGAATCTAATTTCAGCCTACCGTACTGAAATAATATGCAACATGTTTTGATGTCATAACATGAATATTTCATATATGAACAGCATCTTGTTTGGTAGCGAGATGCTTCCAGACACCTGCGAGAGAAGGTCCTGGGAGACAGAGAAGGCTTAATTGCTATTTCTCAGTGAGCAACCTAACAGTACAGTAACTTTTAGATCCTTATTGACTTCTTAACTCTTTTGCCAGATGTCAATACGTAAAAGTTTAGAAGTAAAAGTCATGGCTGAACCTTTCCTTCTAATTAATGACTGTATTGATCAGCTATGTTTTCCTCTTGCCTCATGTCACAAAAACCACTGGATTTCGGAAGGGTCCCTGCCAAAGAGGTATTTGTACTTATGGCTTGCTAGTAAAAAGCAAAGACTGAAATCTCCAGCATGCTAACAGCATCGCTTTTTAAAAGTGCATTGATAATGAACAGCCCAATGAACTAGGGCAAAGTTGGGTATTTATGGTCTCAAGAGCATTTTGTTTTGATTTGCATTGAGTTTCAAGGTTCAGCAGTTTAACAGCCAGCATGGCCACATTTTCATTTCCTTCATTTCAAATTTAGAAAAAAAAAACCATCACAAGGTTACATCTCAAACAAGAAATCAATCCCAAATTCTACCTGGCAGTTAACCAATGGATGTGGAAAATATAGTCCAGCCACTGCTGAAGTTTTGCTGAATTTTGTTACAAAACATTTGCACGGCCCTTAAAGCTGCTCAATATCTTCTAGCCTAAAAATATACACAATGAAAAAAATGCACATAATTTAAATTACACTGAATATTCAATAATGGTAATGACTTAAATATTAGAGGGTCTTTGATGCGTATTTCTGGGGAAACTGCATTTGTCCTTGACCTTTGCTTACTCATTATTTTGTCTGCACATAATTAACACATTCATAATATCATATAAATGCCACTTATTGATACTGTCCCAAGGGCAACTAGTTATCTAGGAAGAACATGGACACATTAACATTTACTAACTCATTTAGCTTCTCTTCCGCATTAGACTCAAGAAATCCATTTGTCAAATCACACAGAACTGTATATTAAACAGGCAATATTTAACAAGTTAATGTTTTAAATTTTGTCAGACAACAGTGACAGTCATTTAAAGGGACAGCCACTAACGAGAGCGGCAGCGATCCCGTGCTGCCGTGGCACGACTGCCACTCAAGGATACAGACGATGGTACCACCTTGAGATTATACGTACAGGTTGTAAATAGATATAATTTACTTTCTTAGTTTTTACATTTTTTTCTTATTTAGCAACAGAGAGTTGCTATGTATACTGGGTAAAAGCTTCAAATTCATCTTCAGTGAACTGCGTCTACTCAGGAGGGTAACATTGCCCCCAAGGCACCAGCTCAACAAGCTTTGAGGTCATTCAGGTCAGGTACTTAATCATATTATACAGTATCTCCTTACCTACAGATTTCACTGCTTTGCGAGATGTTGAGTATCTCCCACAGCAAGGCCAAAACCAAGAGCCTGGCAAAGGGGTTTAAGGAAAATTAATAGTAATCTCGCATCGTCTTTTTTTCTCCAGAACACATTCTCCATTATTCATCAGCACAGCTAAATATTCAGGGTCACTTAAGATTATTGTGAGCATTTTGTTCACTGTACTTGACTTTTATCTGGGAATTATTTTGAAAGACTTTCATGACAAATATCTGGTAAAACACATGTCAGCACTTTGGCAGGGCTGGCAAATTTTTAGTGAGCTCGAGTTAAATTTAAAATGGAAATTGGACTAATTAATTACTTGAGATGGAACAAGAGCAGGATTTCAGCATCTGACTACAATGAAACAATGCAAGAAAAAGCAACAACTGGCGCGATTCCAGCGGGAACAAGTGCAGGCAGCGCTTCCCGGCGAGCGGGAGCGCAGGCAGGAGCGAGCAAGAGCAGGCGGGAGCATGCTCCCCAGGCTGCAGCCTCCTGTGACCGACACAGAAATGACCTGGAGAACGGCACGGAGGAGTCACGGGCTCTCGAGATGGCACCGCGACATTTTCTCTCCTAAGGGAATGAAAACAATAATGAGTAAGATGTCAAACCGAGAACGGATGGATACTGGCAGGCCCGTCACCCGTGCTTTAGGTATGAAGAAGTCCTGGGGACCAGGACTGCGGTACCAGGGCTAAGGGCTCCCTGGCCGTGGCCCTGCACAAGTGTCCCCGTGTCACACTCGTGGGACACACGCAGAGCCGGGCAAAGATGCAGAAAGCGATGCTGGAAATCCGTCTGCACCCTGGATGCTTTGGTTAGGCTACAAGTATGGCTCTCAATAATCTGGACTAAAAGTTTTACTGCTTCCAAGCCAGAATCTTTCCGTTCAAGAAAAAAAATAAAGTGCTTGGTGAACAGACAAGGAATGTACCGCATGAGGCTCCAACAGGGAAAAGTAATGAATAAAGCAAGAAACTGCTACCAGGTTTTCATTTTGTACTTTTACAACAGAAGAAGGAACAGAAATGAAATATAGCCTAAGCGAGTAAGAAGCAGGTGATGTAAGGAATCGATACACAAAGTTACCAAATAAGCAAAGCTGTCTGCTAGAAGAGACCTTTCTGACAGATCCCACCGGAGGATATCCTGAGCATTTCAGCATTAAAAAATAAAAAATCATAAGCAGCCCTAGGCAAATCATGGATTTTTCCCTGCTAATGTTGATTTAAAATATGTAAATGTATTCGCAAAGTAGAAGGTGTGGATAATGACTGTTAAATGTGCAGAACAGTGACCATTAAAAACAATAGCAGCAAATACACAAAAGAAAACAGTTTTCAGTTTTGATTTTTCTATGTTCACCATGGAAACCTCTCTCTAAGCATTATCATCAAGTTCAGCTGAAGAAATACAACAGGCAAAGTTTTACCCTCCTTTTTATTTGTGTAGTGGAGGGCAGAATTTTCCCTTATGTGCTTTGTCAAAACAGTTTGAAATAGGAGTGTTTGTCTATCCATAGAAAGAAACCCACAAACTCCTCACAAATCGAAAATTACACATTACAAATTCTCAGGTTCTGTTCTGGGGGAAAGTGGTGAAAAAGGCGAATCTGAAGATGAATTACAGCAAAAATGGATCGAGCCTGTGATTTGCCCAGCCCTCTCTGCACAATATTCCTCTCTTCTGGCAGGACCTGCACGGAAAATACATGTGGAAGTGTCCGGGGTGTCTGACAAGTTACTGACAGCTGATGGATGGATCAAATCCAATAACTGGAATACAAAATGATAAGGTTCAGAAATGAAGGGGATGAGTGACAGTGGCTAAGGAGATGAACGGACAGGGGAACCTTCACAGCAGAAGGCTGAATCTCCTTTTTCTTCATGAAGAGGATAATGAATCGGTTGACAACAGCAGGAATTAATTTTCAGCTATGAATATTGGTCTTAAAAAAACTTTACAGTGCTTTTACATTCATGTTAGCAGTGTTGCTAACATGTGGAAGGTATTTAAGACTTTATGAAACTTAACTGTGACCAATGATAATGGGTATCTGTGCCAACAACATGCCATCACGTTGGAGGGCTGGAAATGCTCTCCCAGATCAGAAGTCCAGCCCACTCATACTACTGACACACCACCACTTTACTCCCTCCCTCATGCCATCAAAGTCACCTCAAAGGCAGTTTTATGATCTCTAAACATGTTCAGATTCAGAAAAAGTTAAGAAAGTGTTCAGACATGTAATATGACCCAAAGAGTAAAAGGATTATAAAGAAGAGAGAGGGGGGGGAAAAGCATTTTGGATCAAAGCATATTTGCACCTACGAACCACTCTGTCCAATGTAGCTTTTAGAATTTTTAATAATTCGGTATGTTGTATCATTAGTAAAAATAAAGTGTCTTATAAATTAATTCTCAGGAGTGTCCTATTTCATTGTCATTTTCCACTGGAGAAAGAAATTGCTCAAAGGGAAGTTTCCAAAAAGCAACGCTTCTCTGGACTACTGCGCATCCTTTTTTCTAATGCAGCTTCCTCCCCCTGCAGCCCAGTGTAACTCTGCTATTTCTGCCACACATCTATTTTCAGCTAATATATTTAGCCATTTGCAAAAGTGGAATATGAGGAGCCATCCAAAATGGACCCACATTTCCTGCTTGTTTTTCAACAAACTAATTCTACTTTCTCCCATATCCTGCCTGTACAACTGACATCCTTCCTACAAACCAGTCTACAAGACCACAGTACCATTTAGCAATCAAAACACGGATGCTTGTTATCTGCTTCTCTTTCTGCTATTTACTTTTTTGGCCTCCATTCGCCTCTTCTTCTCAACTTACACAATATTTGGGTCAGTAACTTTCAATACTTTTACTTTTGCATTGTCTCATACACACTGGCAGGTGTTATGGGAAATGCATCTATTCCAGTCGTATTATTAATTTATAAACATTTAGAAAAATTATACAGACATATACTCTGCAAAATCAAAATACCCTTGGGATACTTGGCCAACTTTAGTTCACAAATACTAATGACAACTTTCCTCCCCTCCCCTTTTCAGATTATATGTTTAATTTAAGAGGATTCTTTTTTTCCTACAAAAGAATCGAAAAAGTCCAAACAGGAAAAAAAAAAAAAAAAAAAAGATGTTTGATTAGACAGAGGGAAAGAAGGATGAAGCTGAAGAAGTTATTTTCTTCTGGTCCCGAGTTAATCCTGCAGGAAATCAGTGCAATTCAAAGGGCTTTCTTTTTTTCCAACAAAACATCTAAGTCAGCTCATGTTCATCTGAAACTCAGTTTACTTTAGAAAGGCTAAAGTAATAAAGCAGTCCATCAATTATTTAAAGTGTTTGGCCCTGATCCTGGGAGGGCTTGGGTACACGCTTAATTTCATCACAGTCTTAAAGGCAGAGTCTTCCACGGCCAGCGGCTCGGTCAGTGAAGCGGCTGGAAAAGAAAACGCATGAATTGGCTTTTTCAGTGAGTTCTGGCCGTGGACGAAGGATGCTCTGAGCAGACAGTCGGGACGAATCCAGACCCGGCTGCTCAGGGCATGGTCCCTGCCACCCCGGTGGCCCCCCTGAGTTCAACCACCTCCACCGGCATCCATCTCACAGCGGGGTCCGAGCCGGACAGCGCGGTCCAGACGTAGACTAACGAGTGCCGAGGGAGGGGGGACGGTCCCGTCCCTGTTCCCCCCCAACCTCATCGCCACGGGCCAGACCCGAGGGCGGCTGAGCCTCAGCGCCGGCGTGCACTCAGCCTGCATCACCCAGGGTCCCCAGGTCTTTTTCAGCCGAGACGCTGAAATACAGATGTAGAAATTCAGATATATACAGGTATATAGTTAATATATATAAAAATATACTACACTGCGTAAAAATAGAAGTACAGATAATACACATAACCTTTGTCCTTACAAGAAGGGGATTGCAATGGAGAAATGCATTCTTCTCTTCCATGGAATTTAATTAGTTACTAAATTTAGATACTGTCAGTATAGTTATAGACGATTCACTGCAGCTGGATTTAAATATTGTATGATATTTTATATTTTACACAATACTAATGGATGACATTACATTAGTATAGATATTGTCAAGTATTTCTATGCGAATGCTTAGGTCTCCTCATAATGGTTTAGACAGCTAGATCATATTTGATTACATTCTCAAAAACATACTTTCAGTCCCAGGTATTGGCAGTTTTAAAGCAAGTATTCAGAGAGACCCTGAATCCCATGCAGTTGGGAAAGGCTGAGCCAAAGCAAAAATAGAGGTGCACAAATAATTAAATCTGTGTTAAGCATAGGACAGACTTATGATGCAATCCATGGGGGATAAAGTCAAGTGTTAAAATTTCTCCTCTGCCATAAACTTATTAATTTTAATAGCTCAGTACACTAAAATTCAAAGAATTTGGGTAGAGCTTACTAGAAACTGAAGTGCCTAAATATCTCTGTATCTCCGACCATCTTCACATGTGCACCTCAGTCCTTTGCCTCCAATAAAATAGCACACAACCAGCTCAGGAGAATTCCACAAGGATAATTAAAGACCTGAAATTTTAAGTCCATTCAGAGACTACAGTAACAAAGGTCAAATGAGTTCTCAAGTCTGATTCAAACTGCTTCTACTTCAAACCACAGAACTTCACAAGGTATTTCCTCCTGGAGACGCTGGGCTTAGCTATAGTCTGGCCTAAATTTTTGGAGTCTTATTCAAAAGTCACCGAGACAGACAGTATCTGCCATTTCAGACTGGTGCAATTTGTGAAGGATTTTATAAATCCTTGAAGACCATTCCCCCACCTTCTTTTCAAAAATTTTTTTTTATTGAGCAGACTCATGCAGCCCAAACTACTTTGCACGATCTGTGCCACGGTAATGCATGGGGCTGACATCCCAGGTCTGCCAGAGAGAGAAGCTACGTGATCCAGAACTAGAAGTGCCCTTTTAAAATGTGACCCTGAAGTTTATTTTTGACAGATGGGGTTTTTCAGGTGTAGAACTGTGTTATCTCCGTAATATCGGAACTGAATTTCAGTTTGATCTATAAGATTATTTTCATTTCAACCCCTTTGGACACTTGCAACAACAATATTTCCCTTCTCCCTACACGAATCTAATTTGGTCTTGCACTGCGACTCTGCTTAGAAAGCTGTTTAGTGGCAATGTTGCAGAAATATGAATCAAATTTTCTTGAGTGAAATAAAATTAGCTATCCAGGAAAGGATAATCCACTTATCTAGGGGCAGAGATTCCATATTTTAGGTAATGGTTCTAAAATACAATAATAATCATAATAATAAAATGGTTCTGAGATACAGTGCGTGCTGATAGCAAGCAGGCTCTCAGAGGTAGCCTTGCTGTCTCTGGATACACTGGGAATGATTGGAAGCATTGGCTGGTATATTTACACCACAAATCTCAGAACTTCCTGACGTTAAAATAAAGGAAAACAACGACAGCGTAACAGCTGAGGGTTTGGTCCCAGAGCTGGTTTTGATTTAGACACCATTCCAGTGCAAGGTTAAATGCTTTTAAAAGAGGATTTGAAGGATCTTCCTCCCGGAGCAAACCAGAAACACCTGCGCTAGATGTCTTCTGTGGGCAGAACGGGCGACCTCGTCCCTCTGCACCGCCTCGGCAGCCAGGAGGAATCTCCCCGGGATGGAGGAAGGGGACGCTCCAGCTAACCGCCAGCAGTCCCTCCTCTTCTGAAGCAAGAGACCCTCTTTGGCAGTAGAACCACCAGAAACAGGTTTTTTTGGCAAGTCTTCCTTAGATTGCGCTGGCGGAGGAGAAGCATCCGTGTCGCAGTCTTCTATGGGACGTCATTCTTACTGCTAACTGCATGAGCCACCATGTGAATGGAGCCACCGAAGCAGTACACGACAGAAGAGTCTGAGTAGAGGAGAAAGGAAGAATCCTTGCCTTTTGAAGTTTTCTTGCCATGCCTCATGCTCTCTGCCCTTTTTCAACCTCTTCTAACTCCCATGCCTCTCCTCTCCCAAAGCAAAGAGGCGACAAAGCCTGCAGCTGTCCTGTCCCGGTTTCTTTAAGCATCTTCCATCTCATTCACTCCTGCTCAGCACAGAGCGCTCGGGAGGAGGCAGAGCCTCAGAGGCACGGCCGTGCAGGCAAGTGTATACAGAGAAGCAAATCCAAAGTAATTAAATAAACAGCAATACAAACATTGCACTCCTGTCCATTTATGCTAGCTATTGCAGAATGGGCTCCTCCATATAATGTTTGCACAGGAGCTGTGATGTATCGCTTAATCTACTGTAAGGACTCTACTCATACCACCCGAGGTTGGCCAACGATGTGCTATTCAGCTCCGCTGCAAGCTCCCACTTACACGGGATTGAACAAACCAGAAGAAGGTATTACTGAGCTATTATTGGCATCTTTTGCCACATGCTGTCAAGTTTCTAACTTCAGTGGTCCAGAAGATTGAAGTAGAAAAGCAGATGAGACAGTACAATCACGCGGTACAGTCGGACTTTATACTTACACACTGGAAAAACACTGACTGACCTTGAAACTTGCTCTTCAAAGGGAAGAATCAAGATTGAAACCAAACCAAAAAACCCCAAACCCTACAGCCCTCACCAACAGTGAGTACTCCGAACACGTTGGGACACAACCATTTCAGTGCCTTAAATGAGACAGTTTCAAACGTGCACCTTCTGGAGTGCACTTTGCTTTTCAAAAGACCATATTAGTCATGATGTTTTGTTTTCTGCAGAAGGGCATCTCCAGCTCACACCTAAACCTGTGGTGAGAGCAGGTGACCTGGTTTCTGGTGGGTTTTCCTCCCAAGGAGCAAACGTGGGTGTACTGAACTGCTCAGAACACTGCAAAAGTGCTCTGGACAGCTGCCTAATGTGCCAAACAACGCAGAGTCTCCCTGAACTTCAGAAGTGCAAATTCAGAGCTCATGAAACTGCCTGACGTGGCCAAAACCATGCAGTGGCAGTATTTAGCAGCTACCCAGTTCTGCACATTTTCTGAAGCCCTCTTGGTGCAACTGAGCTGCAGTTTCAAACCGCTTCACACCGCCATCCATCCCCCTCCATCTATTTGCTTTCTCAGGCATTGCTGCATGTTTAATTTCTAAGCCCTTGAGGGTGATTGAGCCAATTACCAAATGTACAGTCAGCTCTCCACGATGAAGTGCTCAACAACTTCAGTTCACATCCAAGTTTCAGGAGCTGCTGATCATTGCAAACAGGCTGACCCTCCCCCTCCACCTAAAAAACACACCACCAACTAAACTGTCAGTTTAGAGCATCATCTCTCCTCATCCCGTATTTCTCAGCTATGCCCTGCCTTTCAGCACGTCCAGTAATTTGGCAACTAAAAGAAGATAGGAACCTTTTCAGGAATTGGGCTCATCTCCTGGTAAGGGTGGCAGAATTGGAAAAAAGGGCTAAGAGCAAAATCAGGACCAGGAAGATGTGGGGCTGCAGCCCTCCTATGGCCAATAGTCTAAAATATGACTATTGCTGAGGATCCTGGAGAGATTTCTGGTTTAAAACAGCCTCATGGGATTCAGAGCAGTCTATGGACAAAGCTCTCTCTCAGCCCAGACCAGATTGGGAGAACTCATCATTTGAAGGTGATCAAATACCTCCTTGCAATGCATATACCTTTCCCGTGGCAAAAATTATCAGTGATGGTATGTGCCCTGTGAGTGTTACTGGACATACTGTGCTCATAACTTTAAGTTTTCTGTTGCAGCGTGACATGATAAAATTTAGAGTATATGAACCCTTCTCCATCAAATCCTTTTTTTCCTATGGACACCCACTTAAAAAAAATCCTGTTAAAACAATTGCATCATGCTCCCATAACAGCTAACAAGCTGGGGTTCCCCCCCCCCCCCCCATTTCAAGTCATTCATAGCGAAGTACCTTCAAGAGTGAAAACCGCCAGTCACAGCCAGTTGGCAGGAGGGCTACGCTTTCAAGATCCACTCCAGGGATGAAGGACGAGCAAACTCCTAACCCGCACACTTGTTGCGGAAAGCCCTCGGCCAGTGAGACCACACCATTCCCAGCTTCCATTTAGCTGAGCAAGCGAAGCCGGGAACCCATTAATTTACTGCGTGAGTTATGGTTCCCTGCAGCACCTTTTGTTCACTGTCAAGGTTCTGCAACAATGACGAATGCAGCTACATTCAGCCCAAAACTCTAGAATTTGATATACTAAATCATTCTAGATATTAAATGTCTCAGCGATAAGCCTAGCAAATGAATTCCTCTGGAGCCTACACTTCTTGCTGTATATGAGGCAGGAGGGACTCCCGATATAGCTCCCTACTGTTTCATGGAAAATTACAGAGTTTGGTAGCATTGTTACCCCCAGGAAAGAAACCAGAATCCCAGGAAAATTCACACAACTTCCAGTGGCTACTAAAAGCAGCTGCAAATCTGCCTGAATAACTGAGGCAGCAGAAGGCAGTCTGGGGCATTAGGAGGTGACCAGTTATTCCTATTTTATTAGCAGTAGCTATACACGCATATAAAATTTCCACTTACCCTAGTAAATAAACAGAAAAGACTGCAGCAAAATAAACAAACAAGGGAACACAGTCAGAATGCTTAAGCAGCAAGACACAGGCAGGTTTTCAGTCTTACTCTTATCAACCTCACTATTAATCTTTTTTTGTTTAAAATTATCTCCTTCCTTCAGCCACAGCATACTGAAGTCAAGAGAACTGAATACATTTAATCTTAACTAATTTGTAAAGAATACATAACTTTCCAAAGGAATCCTAAACCAAAACAGATTAAGGCATGAAGGGGGTGGAACAATTGCTACTTCATTTTTAATTTCTCAAAATCACTATCAGATATATCACAGCAGTTAACACTGGAAGGATTTTGCAAGCTTCATAAACAATAGAGGTATTACCCATTATCACGCAAGTACAAATTAGTTTGACCTTTCCAGCTTTCTCATACTAGGCTTCCTTTTTTCCACTTGACTAGAGAAAACATTGAGCCAGTCCACGTTCTGCGCTCTTCATTCTCAGATGTATTTGACTAGTGTTTTTTCCCTACACCTGCGATTAGAAGAGACCCATCAAACACTGAATTCACCTGAGCAATTCTTTCACTCAAAGCAGCGCATTACCAGTGCTCCCTAGGACAGACTCAGCTTACCCAGCTTAGCATTGCACCCTATCTGCTTTTCCCATCTCTGCCTCCCCGGTAAAACAATGTGAGATATGTTCATTTAATATTCATTGCAGGAAGTGTTGACAAACAATATGAAAATATTGCTGTGGCAGCAGAGATCAGAGAGGGAAGGATGCTCAGTGCTTTCCATCTGCCCTGCCCGTCCTTCCTGCCCACAGACCTTATCCCTGCCCGCCGAGATGCCTGCTTGATGCCCACAGAAAACGGAGCTGGCAAAGCAGATCTCTTCTGCCACGTGGATTTCTGGACTGGATGAACGCTGAGCTACCCTTAACAGAAACACGTATGTCCCCAGAAAGCCTTCCTGCAAGTCATCGAGTAGAAGTGCACACAGACAAACTATCCCTTGTGCCATGCACCTTTCAGGACAGCTTCTCCGCACAAACTCTGCATGGGCACTGATTTCTGCAAAGTTTAAAATCATTCCTCCTGGATAATGGGCACCTTCTATCAGCAAGTCTGACCGTGTTGGATCCAACTGAGGAATCCTCTTGTTCTCTTGGTCATCTCGTGTTGAAACCCAAGGAGCTGGGGAGAGGCAGAGAGAGGGTAATGCTGAGCAAGCCACAAAAACCCCTTACCTGTCAGGCAAAACGTAAGAGGACCTGCTGCATCAGGCTGTGTAAGTAAAGATGGATAACAGCGAGTACAGAAGCAGTGGGGAAAAGTGAGGGGTAAGCTGAGAAGCAGGATGGCTTTGTGGGTCAACGGAGAATCACGACACCGATGAAAGAAAGGTGTCAAGGAGAAAAATGATGCATTTTTTTATGGATTCCTCAGAACTAGGAATCCTGAGGAAATCATACCGTAGAAATTGTGATTAGGGTTATAGGCGTAAAAATTCAATACCCATCTAAAAGCCTGCAAACCGGCACTGGCTCTTTCCCGGGCCAGCGCAGAGGGGCACGTTCCCAAAGCTCCAGGGCTGGCTGCGGGTGCTCTGTGCCGGACGGGGAGGGATGCGGGCGGGATGCGGGGCGGGATGCGGGGCGGGATGCGGGCGGGATGCGGGGCGGGATGCGCCGTCGCAAGCCGGGGCTGATGTTGCTGGGGCGGCAGCCGGAGCCGTGCAGGTGATGCGGGTTGAGTGCTGCCACCATGTGGGACCGGTGTCACTCGTGTCTCTGCGTGTCACCCTGCTGCGTGCCCTGCTGAGCTCCCCACGCTCAACAGCGTAGCGGGGTTTGGGAAACCGGGGTGGAGGGCTCTGATGCCCAAACAAGCTGTTTCCAGAGAAGCGTAAGACGCTGAAATACATTTGAACGTTAATTCAGGAGTTGGAAATGTTTATAAATATGATTTGGAACAAAAAGCTTACTGAATTCTGGCCAGAATAAGAACAAATATTACAATTCAAAATAATTTGCATGTCAAAGTTAACAATCTGATGTATTTACACAACTCATATTTGCTCACGCATATCAAGGCCTGGATTGAAATCCTGTTTTGTACATTGCTACGAGCTGATTCTGTTTGAAATTATACTTCTGCTGTACTTCATATTTCATTCATTTCTACTTCCAGCTATACATGCACAACAGAGGGCATTATACATCTCCCTAATTGAACAATACAGATCAATTAAATATGAAAAGTCATTCTTGGACTAAAACCCTCTTAGGCAAATGTTCTGCTCTTACGCTAAGTAACTCTCTTAAAAAAGCTAGGAGTTGAGTGCTGTTCAGAAGCTGCTTCATTTTTTTTTTTTTCCAAAAGACAGGAGACCAAGAAGATTCATCCATTCATTCATGACAAGAGGATACAGAGCTTTTGCCTCCATTTTACAAGAGCAGGGTAGTAGTGATAAAAAAATCTTATTTGATGAAAGCTGTTCAGTGCTCTGTGCGGGAGGTGAAGAACCCCCCTCTGCTCAGCACCGAGCATGTCTTTCAAACAGCTCTTGTGGGTCACACCATTAACACAAAGTTAAGTACAGTGTTATCAAATAATATCATGGAAAAAGAATATCACATGAAATGAATTTATGCACCATTGGTAGCCCACCAGCTACAGGTTCCTCACACATATGCTGTATAAAATGGGAGGGTCCCGCTAAAGGTCCCAGGGGAGAAGATCCAGTGCATCAACCCAGCAAGCAGTTCACACTTGATGGTGTCAGAAACCAAGGTTGCCATGGGTGGGCTAAGATCCCCCTGAAAGCAGCTCAGCACTATCGCAGTTAGCCAGGATGTTTGTTTTGCCACCGACTCACCCATATCTGTTCTTTGCTAACATACAACCTGTCCTATAAAAGATTATTGACTTAAACCCGGTACAAACCTACAGCTAAGTTAACAGAAGAATCTAGCTCGGATACGAGCCCAATACTACCAGTCCAAGGAAGGGAAACCTGCCCGACACCAACCTGGCCAGCTTACGGGCTTTCTCCCACCCCGAAGGTCAGCCCTTAGCTCGTAGGTAGCGAGTGGCGTGGGACTACCTAAAGGGACAGAAGAACAGACCGTGGCTCAGTCAAAAAATGGGCATGGAGAAAACGGGACTAAACCCAGCAGAGGGGGTTGAGCAGAATCTGTTTTTTCTACTGATTGCTCATTAACAGAGCCCAGGAAGGGGGAGATCTCCCAAACCGTGGCTATGGATCAAACTGGAGAAAGATCTCTGCTCAAGGTTTTATAGCTATAGCTAGAAAGATGTAAAAATGGGAGATCAGAACTATTAACATACAGCTGGGGAGCAGGGGAGGGAGCAGGGAAAGCAGCGTGCACTATCCTGTGGACTTTCACAGACGGCTAGTTGGGTTTTCACACTCCTACTACTGGAAGCATAGAGATGGAAATGTGTTTAATTGTTTGAGTATGATGTTGTTTGTAAGTCTTCCCAAATAATACCTTGTTATCTGCATAAAAAGAGTTCAATAAAACATGCACTTACAGTTCAGTTAAAAAAACACTGGTAGGTTATTGCTATTCAGTACTATTTAGATTAAATTACCATTTGTAATACAGGTTTCTCCATTACAAACACCAAGTATGCTATTTGTTCCCTTTCTTAGTCTTCTAATTGACTAAAATGACCTGCTAAACCTTATGTAGATTGGGTTTAAATACCACATCTCTTCCTTGGCTAAACATTTGTATAAATAAATTATAAACACAGATTTTGTCTGAGGCCGACAAAGATCTTATACTGATAGAACTTACAGAAGAGTAAATCAACGTGGAGTTAGAAGCAGCTCAGGACTAACTTGTCTCCAAAACAGCTACCAAGTGCCAACAGCTGTTGGAAACTCTTTGAAGTCTCAGCAGCTCTGGCCACGTCCCCTCGGCTGGGTGCAGTCCCCCACGCTCCCTCCACCAGTCACCTCCGAAGTACGTTAATTTAGGAAATCCCAGGAGATGCAAGTGGTGACCAGGTCAGAAATTAAACTACTCCCAAAAGACCGCAGGAGATGCAGGGACACTGATGGAGGAGTCCTTTGGACTGTGCTACTTGTGAACAAGGACCAGCACGGCAGGGAGTGCTGTCATATTGCCCTCCTGGATTAAAAAAACATCTGGAGAAAGCCAAGCCTAACAGCTGGTCTTTCAACCACATCTTGCTCTACAGACAAGAATGGGGAAAGCCCACGTGAGATGGTTAATCAGGATTGTGTCCACTGAGTGTCACTGAAGCCTGGCTCAAAGCCTCTGGCAAAACAAAGAGGAGAAAAGGTGGGGAAGTACCCTCATGGTACTTTTCTTTTAATCTTTAGTATAATGCATCTTAGCAGAGCTTGGTACTGGATATATCAGAACTTTTATTCAGTAATAAAAAGATGTTTGACTGTATCCGAGACATTTCCAGCAAACCTTCAAGTAATAGAGCATCAACTGCTGATCAGCTGGGACCTTATGGAAGAATTAATAGAAGAAACAAATGTGGTAGAACCTCATTTTTGAAACCTTGAGCTGTTTAACACAATTTAGAAAAAATTCCTTTAAAGATAATTTAAAAAAAAAAAAAAACTTTAAAGGTAATTTTTAAAATGTAATGGTTGTAGATTATTTTCTTGAGTCCCCAAAACATTTTTTTGAAGTGGAATAATGCAATAAGTGCATCACTTACCTTACTGAAGTCCACATGCTGATACATCTATGCTGTAATTACGTACCTGAGCAAAAATCCCAATTTACATTGCAGAGTCAAAACTTGCTCCTTATGCTCTAGCTTCCTAAATTTGAATCATGCATATGGCAAAGTCACTAGATTAATTGTTTTCAAAACACTTTGACCCTGGTGGTCCTGAGAGTTTGACTTTCAATGATTTAATCCAGCAATTAAAAAAAAACCCCAACAGATCTTTCTTTTTCTTGGTGTCCTGTTGAAACAGATTTTTATCCTGCAGATTAAGATAAAAAGTGACTGCTTGTATCTAGGGAAAAGCAAAGAATGAAGTTATTTCCCAAGTACAACACATACAGTACTGGAAACCCCTGTTTAGTGTAGGAAATACTGTTGTCTTGGTTCATAATGAAATGTGAACCTCATTTATGCCAAGATTGCAAGCAGATTTGACACAAGAGCATTTGGTTTAATATTGCCATTTTTGGTGGATGATGGTAGGGGACAGGGAATAGTCGTGTACACGCATGAAGCAGTAAATCGGTTGGATGTCATCATTATATATTTGCTTTGCTAATAATAAAAAAAATGAATCACTACTGTCATGATATTCGTATTTATATTTGAGTAACCACTGTAGCAGATAACAGTAAAGATGTGTGCAAGTTTAAATCTTGGCAGCACGCCTAGATTAGAGCTTTGGAGCTGACATTTGTGGATTTCATGTGATTCATGTTACTTTTCTGTGTTTGTGATTACCTTCCTGTCAGGGGCTGCACATCACTCATGCTCCAAGCAGCAGACTTCCACTTTCTGCATGTGACGGAAAATTCCCAACTGTTGCATCAAACTCTCTTCAAATTGAGCCCCATCCTTTGTATAACAACGGGGCTGAACAACAGGTCACCAGCAAAATCAAAGGAGTGTGTAAACGGCTTTTACAGGGACGTTATTGGGTCATTTTAGGCCACAGACGGAGGTGTGGGAAGAAACCCCAGACTCGCTCTAATCTAACATGGCTAAAAATAGACCTGTGATGATTTATGAACTTTCAAACGCAGCAGAGTATTTTTAAGCAATAGCATCTTCTCCTGCACCGCCTGCAGCCCAGGAGCTGCCTGCACGGCGCCGGGGCTGTGCCCACCCGTGCCCCCGATGGAGACCAGCCACCGGCAGCCAATACCTCCATCACTCTTCAGCAAATAAAACTCAGAAAGACCACGAGAGAAAATAAAAAGGCAATGATCTAGCTCTCCTGTGGTTAGTATCCTTCCTTCAGCTCTGCCTTGTCTTTACCTCTGATTTTTTTTTTTTTTAAATCAAGTTAACTACACAGAACTGTCAGACAAAGCCAACTCCCTAAACCGAGGGAAATAAGTCACGTGGCATCAGAACATCTATAAAATCATTCTGAAGTTTTGCATCTGTGGCAGAAATTGTACAGGAGCTTACACCTGTTTTCTTAGCTGTCCCTGATGGGGTAACACAGGAGTGTATTTTAAATCAAGAAATGTAAATCCCGATAAATATAAAGACCCGGCTATCGACAAGAAACACTTTCACGCATGAGGAGGTGCAAGTTTGGGAATCAAGGTGGGCTCTCTCACCAGCTGCTTGCTGTCTCGCAGTGCTGCTATTTTTCCCTCTAGAACAAACACTCCTCAGCTGAGGGTTAAAACTCAGCACTCGGGTAACAAGCAGTGGAGGGATTAACACTGGAAATACAACTAAGGCCACCCCAGGGAAGGACGGCTGTGGTCTCAGAGACCACCCGTCCAAGAGGGCTTGTGCCACACCACGGCCAAAGGTGTCCTCGTGGCCCAGAGAAGAGGACACGCCGCCGCTCGCGCCCTCCCACCACCCAGAGCACGCTGAAGGCACACTTGCCCCTCATTGGCCATCCATGGTGACCTCAGGCGAGGAGCTAAGGAGCTCTGGACATCACTGTTAACGCACGTGAAGTTAGGGTTTGAAGGCGGTATCGTTTCATCATATTTACTCTTTACATGCTAAGGGAGAAGCGAGGCTTCTTGCAAAGGTAAGCTTTTCTTCTGCTGTCATTCACATTCAAAACATCTATTTTGTCATCGGGTAGAACAGCACAAGCTTAAAATTCTGGGAACGCTAGATGGGCTAGAAGAGAGCTCAACTCCACCGCAGAAGGTAAGGGCGGGAAAATCTCCAAGTCACCGGAGTTTTGTCAGGATCGTTCAACTCCAACTACCTGGAGGCGCACCCTGCCTTACTCCAGCCCTCGCCAGCCACGCGCTGCCTCCAGGCTAGCTAACACATGGGGCAGGAGACCCTCCGGAGCCTCCGAACAGGTGGTTATTTACAAATACACACAAAACAAAGGGCTTGGCGTGGCATCCTGCGAAGGCTTAGTTCGCTTGATGGGATCTGATGAAACACCTCCTGAAATCAAGCAAAACCTTGTCAGATGTATTCAGCTCTGCCCAGAGTTCAGCACAGGAGGGAGAGGTTGCTGCACGCCAGCGGAAGCCATTGTCTGAAGCAGGCTGCTTTGGGAAAATTAGCAGTGCGCACACCTCTAAATGAGGCTGTACAGCAAGTAAAAGAGGGATTAGCCATGTAAAGTAAGTCCTTTTGGTATTAGATTAAAGAGGGGAGGTGACTTTGAAGGATTATTCAAGAGCCATTTAAGCAGTTTCCAGGCACTTACAAACGGAGGGTAAAAATGCAAGCTCCTCAGGACCAGAAAAGAAGAAAAAAATCAGTGTCCTGGCCAGTAAAGGAGCGGAAAAGGCTTCTGGAGGGTGCACCACGCTGGCCCCAAGCGCAGGGCCCCGTCACCCTGCTTCCCACGCTCGGCGCCGGCCATCGCGCCCCACGACAGCAGACAGCAGCGTGCGGGAGCCTGGGCTGGAGCACCGCATGCATACCTGGGATGGAGCCGCTTGGCAGGGAGCGAGAGAAAGGAGGGAAGGGGCTCCGGCAGCCACGATGCCGCTGGGACGTGCCACGGGCCGTGGCATCCCCGGCCCCACGGTGGGTGGCTATGGGCGGCTGGGCACGGCGCACTGGGAGGGAACGCGGTAGACGCCGTGTCAGAAAGGATCTTACGAGTAGTGTGACCATTTGAATAGGAGGCTTACACCGGTCCCTGCTCTCCTCTAAAGGATTTATCTGCTATGATGCAGGTCCTGAACCGAACCACGTAAACAGGAGGATGTGCAAGCACAAACACAAAACCTGACTTCTCTCTACAGCCAAATGCTCCCCTTCTTCCCTGCACCTCAGGGTGCCTAATCAACATGCTGGCTCTTAATCCTTTGCCCACATTAATCCAGCAAGGGAAAATGACTACGTTGCTGCAAGACATCAGACTGTTTTATTGAACCCTCCTTGGAAAAAAAAACCCCAAACCCGCTTTTGCTTAGTCTAAAAAGTGATGGATGATTAGTATGTAAGATACAAACTATTTCCACTTGTTATGCAAGCAGCATCGTTTAATTTGTAGTTTAGAGAGCAAGTCATTCCTGTCTGGGATAAATAAAACAACATGCTGCATTATGTTGCTCGCGACACGGAAGCAACATCAGCCTGGGGAAAGCGAAAAGAAGCTAAAACTCGAGCGAGGAACGCTGCCTGGATGAAGCAAAAAGTTATGCATGCATTTCTGCCAGCCGGGGAGGGAGCATCCCTCTGCCAGCAGATACACACGCAGCCCCATCCCCGCGCTCTCCACCGCGGTTCCCTCTCCCCCTCGCCCGGGGCTCGCTTTGCCCGACCCCGGCACACCGCTCCGCTCCGCCCCGGCCGGGGCGGGGGGGAACCCAGCCCGGCACCCCGCCGAGGAACCGCGGCCGCCGCCTCTGCTCCGCGGGTACCGCGGGGACCCCCGGCCGGCGGCAGCGGCAACCGCGCCCCGACCCCCCGCACCCCCTCCGCTCCCCGCATCTCCCTTCCCGGCGGGGACACACACACACACACGGACACGGACACGACACCCCCCGCGGCCGAACCGCGCACCCCCGGCACCCCCTCCGCGCACCCCGCCGGCGTTCTCCTTCCCCCTTTTCCCCGCGACCCGTTTCCTTCTTTATTCCCGTTCTCATTCCTTTCGTTTCCCCAACCCGCTTCCCCTCCTCCCGCCGCAAAACCGCCCCGCTCTTACCTGGCCGGGCCGGGGCGGGGGGGGGGACACACACGACACACACACACACATGCTCGGCTCCGCGGGTGCGGGCGCTGCCTTCGCCCACCTTACGCGGCAGCCCCCCGAAGTAACGCGGCTCCCGCAGCAAAACCCGCGGCCGCAGCATTGAGCGTCAGCGGCCGGGGAGCCGGGCGAGCGCCGCGCAAACCCCTCCTCCCAAACCTGCGCCGTGCGCGGGGGGGGGCGGACGGAGCCGCGGGGAGCGCGGCCGCCCTTAACCCCTTCTGCTGCCCCGCGCTGCTTGCGCGCAGCGGGACACCCGTCTCCGTGTCCCCCGCCCCCTTCCGCTCTGGATCCGCCCACCTCCTGCCCCCTTCCGCAGTTGCCACGCCCCCTCAGCCTCCCCGCCCGTTTTAAC
>JANHGO010000043.1:27159170-27193736 GCA_024606505.1 Aquila spilogaster | reverse complement strand
ACTTTGGGACACCTCTCCTCCGTCATCACCGCTCTGCCCTCTTACACTTGCCTCCACCGCAGCAGTCCTCGGAAGAGCTCCCGGCAGACGCAGGAGCCATCCGCACCCGCGGAGCCGAGGCGGCCGCTGCCCGCAGCCCCGGGGTAGCCCGTCCGCTACGGGGGAGCCCGGTGACTCCCCGCTGCCTGCTTTTCTCCCACCCTCGACCAGTCCCAGTCCCACTAACGAGGGACCCGAGAGTCCCAAATTACATCTTAGGGCATTTTTTATTCCCCCCCCCCCCTCTGCCTCAGCCTCCGGCATTAATCCCCGATTTGCCATAATTGTTCTCACTCTTCAAAAGCTGCCTCCCTCCTTCATCCGCCTGCTCTGTCAGTCTCTCGCTCAGCCCTTTGCATGACTGGCCCACCCTCTCCTTTCATCCCCTTTCTGACCCCCCTCGTCCAAGAAATGAGAGTGTAGTGCAAGGAGAGGAGACCAGCCGGAGAAAAGAGTGCACGCAGGTACCATCCCTGCCGCTTCCCAGCCCTCCTCGCCACCGCTCTGCCCAGCGACTGTCCTGCGCTGGGACCTGTCTCAGGATCCCTCACAAGGGTCTCTACTTGCTACCGCAATGCAAATAACGAGCCACGAACTGCTTTGAAAGTCTGAGTTCAGGCTTCAGAAGCAGTGTGATCTAAAGGCACAAAGAAAAGAGAAAAAAAATATATTCAGAAGTAAAGGTGGGACCTACCTTTCCCCCCGTTCTGGAATCTCGTACTGGGAAATGCTCGTAAAAGGCTGTGCAAAAATGCCTTTCAGTGCAAAGAGGGTATTCAGTCTTAACTGTGCCTCCCCTGGGTTTTGAGGGATTAAGTGAAACCCTTATTATGTTTAATTATCTCTAGAGTTGCTCTCTGTGCTTGCTGCCTTGCTTTATGGTTTAATAAACTGCGCATCGATATAAACTGAATGACAATTAACATTAGTGCAGGTTGGATTCGCGTTTATTGCTGCTTACAGGTTCGCACTCGACGTGCCTTCACTCAGACGTTTCATTGCCATCTATCAGCGGCTCTTTATTAGCCCAGCTCCCAGCTCCGAAAGGCGGTTGGGAAGCGCCCGGAGCAGCTCCGGAGGGCGGCTCTCCCGGCGACACGCTGGCACCCCAAACTCAGCCCCCCTCTGCGGGTCCGAGGGGCTCGGGCAGCACTACGCGCAGGAGCAAAGCAACGCGCCGGCGGCTTCTCCAGCTTTGGTCGGCCCAATCCTGAGCAGCAGCCAAGTACCCCTGCCCACAGTGCCTTAGGAACGCTCAGCTCCCGTGTGATGGAGGATGGCCCAAAGCATAGCCCACTGCTCCTGGAGGGGGCAGGAGGGGCCGGTGCTGCCCTTCCTGAGTCCTAGCGAAGGTTTAACCTTGGACCCAACTGCGAAACAACGTCTGGAGGAGGCAGGAGTGTTGTACTTGAGCCGTGTACGAAAGAATCCCCTCATGCTATGAATCGTTACATAAATGTTATGTATTATTTGTGTAATCTCATTCTGATTTATACAATAGTGGGAGACTGCTCAGTAATCCAAAATAAATATATTTCAAGTTTAGCGCCAAGTGTTTTCAATTTGGGAGTGCCTCTGTCTCCAAGGTCACCTCATAAATCCTGGCACTGTGGCACGGCGCTGCCAATCTGCGTGGGGTGTAATAACTCTTGAGGGAAATCAACGCTGAAAATGCTTCCGAATTTTTCAAAAGGAACATGCGTAGAATACATCATCATAACCCATCTGAGCATGCAACATCCTTGCAAGCGCCAGGGAAAAACATCATCCACCCTCAACCGGGTGGCAACCAAAAGCAAATAAGATCTGAAAGGTAAACCCATGGAAGAGGTGTGTGCAGACAGATGGCTTCCCTGAAAAGCCTTTTGGTTGTGCCACCTTCTCTGCATGCGCTATAACTCACCACTGAATGAACAAGCAAACCAGGTCACCTGCTTTTTTTTCCCAAACGAATCCACGAATAAGGCCAAAGGTAGAAGAGTCAGAAATCAAAGACTCCAGTCTAAAATTCAAACACACTCTTTTTAGCAAATAGTCTAAAATACTTCATAAATCTGGCAAGAAAAACTGCCTTGCAGGTTTTTGAGATCACTTGTAATACTAAAGCTGACACTTTGAATAAAGCCTTACAGCGCGACCTTCAGAAGCACGCTGCTGCACAACTGTGTCCGTGATTGACAATTGGGATATTCATGCCAGAGCATCACTACGGTATTTAGCACGGTAATATTAATTACGTAAAAACAAACTATTTTTAATTACCGTGAAGGTTGTCACACAAGCACGCAAACAAAGCCAAGCAGAAGACAAAACCCGTGCCATCCCTAATGCACTCGCAATGTCCTGCCCTGCGATTGCGCTACGGAGGGGTCCGAGGCCCCGGGGCTGATGTACGCGCCACGTGCTACCCGCTGCCCACGCGGAGGAATAAGTAAAGCGGTGCCCGGCCCTGCTGCGCTTCCACAGCACTTATAGGGATAAACCAGACATAGGGCCAGGCTGTGATTTATGGATGCTGAACTCGCAGCCCGAACTTGGCAGAGGCTTCTTTGTTTAGGCTGCAGTTTGTGTAAATCTTAGAAATGGTTTGGGCATTGTTTTACTAATACAATAAGACTTCGTTAAGCAACTCTACTTTAAATGGCTGCTACAAAACATCTCCAAGGTTTACACTGTAGTTTTGTCTGACCTTTAATTAAAATACCAAGACCATCTTTACAAGGTGATGGCTATTCGTAAAGTCCTTTGAGGACTTGTGTAAGTCTAGGGCTGCTTCTATCTCAGTGATACAGGGAGCGATACAGCTTACAAGGAGTTTTGGAGAAATTTGCCTTTTTGTTTAACCATCACCAGCCTTACCTAGTATGAGATTCGTTTTAGGACAACGCATTGAATACATCATTTTTAAGAAGATACAATGGGGAAAGAGTGATCAGCAACTGGATGAGAATTATTTGTGATGTGATCTAAATATTCTCAAGTCCACAGGTACATAACAACACAGTAGGTGATATGTAGGAGAATAAATCTTCTATACAAAGTTGAAGTGATTTTAGTGCTGTGGGAAGGTGGTGGATGGACGGCCTTGGAGCCTGATGTCTTGTTAGGGAGCAAGGAAGAAACTGAAGCAAAACCTCGGTGTTTTGCCAGCATAACCCAGTGCTTGTTTCAGAAACCATTGCTTGGAGCTGCGAGGCTATATTTGCTCCAAACCGATTCAATCTTTGGCCAGCGTGGTGAGGTCCCTGCCAAAGATGTCAGCTAGTGCCAATTTCAGTGCAATATTTTGAAAATGTGGGTATTTATCACTAACAAAATTGTTGGGAACCAAAGATCTAAACCTACAAACTTAGTGTCATCAAGTAGTCCTCAGATGTTATCTTCAACAACTTCACTGTCCAAGGATAAAATACAGCTTTCAAGGTGCGGATTTCTAAAGGAGGCTTAATTTCTTTAGCTTAATTCCAAATTCTTTAGATCCATAAAATCTGTGGAAGACAACAGCCGTTCTGCCTGAATCAAGGAGCACAGGAATGGGCCAAAAAATTATAGCTGGAAAAGAAAGTCTTTTGCAGTGTAAGAAGCTCAGCTTAAGTAGCAGCTGACTCCTGAATCTTTGTGCGTTTTTCATTGGACTTTCTGCACCCAAACTCTCCCTGAACCTTTAGAAAAAACCCTTAAGGCTCACACTTCCTAATTACATTTGATAATAAAGCACAGTTTTATGACCAAATCATGAAATTCAGGATTTTTGAATGAAAACGATGTAATTCTCAAACGGTAAAACCATAATATATAACTCTAAATTAAGGCCTTAGGTTACAAAGCAAAGAAGTTTAACATTTAAAAAAGCAGAATGGGAAAACCTTGAAGCTTCTCAGTCTAATAATTATAAATTATTTTTGTCATGATTAAGATTCCAAGGTGACACCCACTGCTACTTTTTCATAGTTAAAGAAACACGTTAATATAAACTTCATTATCTGCACTGAATTTTTTTAGACTAGATTTAAAATGCAATAATCTAATTACTTTAGAAATTAAAATCAAAACTCACCATATTTCTAACTCATTGCAAAAGGGAAGTTTCAAGTGACACAACCTTAATAATACGCACATTAAAAATGTTAAAAATAAATACCTTGAAAAGCACACAAAATTCAGAGTGTGTTGCCACGATAAGGTGGTGACATTTATAAATGCCATGTGATTAGCATGTGAAGAAGAGATACACATTCATTGTATGCTAAGACCTATTAATCATCCATCACCTGATAAACATACAGCACAATGCCCTCCCCATTCCCTTTCAGAGTCCTAACGAAGATGGCTGTTGGCGCTGATAACTCAAACACTTCTTCAAATCCGTTAGTTAGGACTTTTGATAACAATAACTTTGTGCACCAGCTGTGCACAGCTGGGATTCTTGTTAAAGAATACAACGCACATGCACTGTTGTGGGTCAAAATTAAAGACTGGATGAAAGAAGGAGCGTCAACCAATTGCCTCATCAACCACGGTGCTGTGATTCTTCTTCCAAAGGTAGCTGAGACTTACAGACACTCTTGCACATTTTCTGTTGAAAATGTTCTACTGAAAACTTTGCTATTTGGCTTTCAGGGAATGAATCTGTACTTTAAACTTCAAGAATGAAGCCCTCCAGCTTCAATCAGCCCCACTGATTCCAATGTACCTCTGCATGATCCGCCGTGAGACCAGCTGTGTGAGCCGGGGAAAAGTGACAGCTTTCCTTCCCAGCAAAGCCTGTGGAGACAGGTTCTCCAAGCCAGATAAAATTCCAAGTATCCAGAGAAAAGTCAACTCAAGGCACTTAGGAGTTAATGTCATAGGACAAGAATTATCAGACCAAACGTAGTCTGTCTTATCCAACATCTTGCCTCAAATCATGGTTGTCATGAGTTATTCCGGGGAAAGGAGTAAGAAATGCCTCCTTCCTCTAGGACACAGAGCAGGCGGACATCCTAAAGCATGATATTCGGTACTTCTGCGTCATCGAACATCCCCCTCATGAATCTGATCGCCATCAGCATCGTAATTGCGCCGAGGAATGGAAGAACTCCTGGGACTAACTGCCGAGAGGAAACTTTTTGCAACGCACACATTGTATTAATACTACCAAATGCAGAAACCATAATGAATACTTTTGTACTGGCACTTCAGCTTTTGACTTATATCTCCCACCAACACACGCAGACTCGCCTCCTTTCACCAGCAGAGCCTCCGATTTCCGAGCAGTGTCATGGGACTGATGTGGTCCTCACACGAGCCACCCGTGGAGTTTTCACTGATTTAGAGATCCAGGACTGAAGTCGTAGGTAACTAAAACCCCCTTCAAAATAGGAACCACTCTTCTCAGTAATGAGAATGGGAAGGCCTTTAAGACTTTCCCTAGAATGGGAGCCACGGAGACAATTCTGAGCAAGACACAGTCTATTGTTAATGCACAGATAAGGAAGGACGAAAATAGAACTGTATTAATTTCAGCACAGAAATACTGGGAAAAATATATTTGTGCCAGGAAAAAGAAAGTAATACAAATTTTTATTTGAAAGATTTCTATAGAGGCTATTAAAAACAGCAGAGAGGGGAAAAAAAGAGTAGGGAAAATATCTCTCTGCAGCTTATGAATAACAGATAAACTTTATTCCAGTAGTGATAGGGTACAGTTTTATTTGAAGAGCAGTAGCCTGCCAATAATAAAGACAAATACTTTCATAGCTGTTAGAAGAATAAAAACAAAGCTGACTTTTTTTTAATTGAAACAATTAAAAAAAAAAATTTAAATGCAATTTAATTGCAATTTCCCGAGGACAGTTGGGTACATTCAACAGATAAGTTATTAACCGTCACTTTTGAATTTTAGCTTTATACAGCAGTTACCAACACACTGATTCTGCATACATAATTTCCTAAAAGGGTTCATATTATTATGGAAGTCATGTTAGCAGTCTATGAACACTCATATTCCCGTTTAAGTCATTATCTGAAAATAATATCCTGAATTGGATACATCCTGTGGGAGAAAACAAAAGCAAACAGCTTTGGCCCAAATGTATTTATGATATTTAAGTAAATACAGGAGAGATTGTACATATATGATGAAGCCAGCAAAAAGTCAAATCAGTGTAAACATGTTGTAGAGGGTTCAAAATGTTGTACCACCAAGACCATGAGACACGCAATGGCTGCTGAGCTGAATTTTACTAATCCACATAGCCACATCTCCCAAACTTGCAAATACCACTGCAAATACTTTACTTGTGAGAAATTATTGTCACTTTCAGGATTACATTAGAAGGAACAGTTGTGGAGCTCCTGTATAAACCTAAATCGGAACATAGTATTAGCATCTTCTGCTGCGGTTGCCTGATGGTGGGTAGATACTATCTGAAATGTTGAAATTTATTTCATGAGCAGTTGCAAAAATAAATAGTTCTGTTATCACAGATCTCATCAAAATTAACTCCTGTGCTGCCCCACAAGAAGTTTACTACCTAAGTAGAAATGACATGTAAAAGTTGGTGTAAGAAAACAGAGATCCAAAGGCATGAAGTGCTTTGTCCTATATAGAGAAATAACCAGCAGCTGAATCTTCCTGTTCCTACCTCAAGGTCTCAGGAACAAGACCCTGTTTGAAGTCGCAGATGCTGCCACCACCTCTCACGGTCTCCTCTCCTATTGACTTACCTGCTGCTCCAGGTGCCCGCGCTCAGAGATGCCATTTCTTCCCCAGAAGGCGCTGAGCCCACTTGTTCCTGCTTTTCTCTGGAAGTGACAAAGAAGAATAATCCGGGCATTTTAAATGCCCTGCTTAGATCTTCACTTCGAAAAGCAGACCTGTGAAGAGAGATCACCAAACCTATGCGGAGCCTCACTCAAGCCCTGGGAGCTCAGGATCATCACGCTCATGTGGGCTACGGAGGCTTCAGCCACCAAGGTGCCAGTGCTACCCTTTCTGTAGTAGGTAGTGCAAGAGTTTCCAGGAATTTTCATTTCTGGAGATGAATGCAAGTTTTCAGTGTGGTTGATTTCATCTGAGACATCTGAGTGTTTATAAGGTGATGTTTTGCTACTGAAATGAAGGCTTCCAGGGTGTCTTCAGGAGAAAGAAGCCCATAGAAGCAAAACCTCTTTGCAGCAGGATCAGGGAGTGCATTAGTGTTAATTGATGAACGTAAAAGGTCCTGAATTCGGCTTTTCTGTATTCTGCAAGCTTTATGGACCTCCCTGTAGTGACAGAGCAGCTGATCATTCATTACAAGGAAAAAGAAGAAAAGAATGGTTGAAATCTTTCAAAAGCTAAGTGGTTTTTTTCCTAAAGAATGGATTTAGCTCTGTCAAAGGAAGGGCGAGTGAACCATTTGAAACCCTAAGGAAATGCTTACTCCTTCCTTTGCAATGCTGGGATGTTCCACTAAGGCGTACATTATTAAGAGTCTTCCAATGGATTTATGGACAGAAGATTACATTCTTAATGCCGCTTCTCAGAAATTGAGTGGATAATTCAAGGCACACCAATATACTACAGAAAACAGAAAAGTACCTTACAGCTTGGTACCTTACAAAGAAAGGGAGCCTCAAGCTCGCTCAAGCTATATAAATGTGATATATGTAGCATAAAGACCACTGTATATGAGGCGGCAGTATGAAGTGAGGTGGTATAAAGCACTGAGTGGGAGCTACAGCATGTGTAAACAATTGCTAGCAATAATGCACATGTATAAGGTAAGACTGATAGCACTACCCATGAAAAACATAGTAGTTGGACCATTAATAAGATCCTTTTGTGCTTCGTATTGACAGATTTAGAGCATCTGCTCATCAGAAGTCAAAGAAATTAGAGCGATAGCCCAGGGCAATGAGTCAGCTACCAGAGGAAGTTCATCTTCATGTCAAGAGGAGAAAGGAGCAGCAGTCAGAAGCTGCCTCTCTAAATACCTGCACTAGACTCTTTTATCAATGGGTTTGGGTTTTTTTTCCCTTTAAGAATGCTCATGGCAAATAAGGATAGGCTTTCATCAGATCTACCGGGGTAGAGAGAAGCCATATTACATATCTGAGATACTAGAGCAGGGAATGGCAGCATTCTGCTAGATTTGACAATAGGGAGCTGCTGACATGGGGGTGGTATGAGGAAACTCAAAAAGGGAATGGTTTGATTGATGATTATTGTACGCACCCCAAGTTTTTCTGAAGTAAACAGTAAATCAGTCATCCCTACACATGAATCCCTGCTGAGGTGTGAGATATCCAATGACCGGTGGAGGTAGATACCATTGTGGACCTAAGCTAAGACATTAAAGGAGTGGAAAGCTTATGATCATCAAGCCAATGTATTGAGGTATTCAGGGAAACACCTCTTGCTTTCTCTTTCCCTACCAGAAGTTGGCATCACTGATCCTTTCCGTCCCACCTCAGAGGCTGACAGCAGACCTTCTTCTCCACGTGGAGAATGACAGCCCAACCGTGCGACCCAGAAGCTGTGCCGGTCCCTGGCAGCGCACCGGCAGGCAAACACGTGCCGAAGGGCTGGTATGAATAGTGCCTTTCCCGGAGGTATGAGCACTGTTGCCTGGGAGCCGGGTCGGAGAGGAGCTGATGCAAAGATGCAATGAGCCAGTAAAAGGGGTCTCTGGGGAAGCATCTCGTCAAAGGTTGGCTGTTTAATAGCAAAACGGGGGCTGGTATCGATTTGCACATCTGTCCCCTGCGAACATTTCTTCTTCCCCAAGGAGTCAGCATCCCTGAGTGCTAACCCAATGGCTTTTCCATCAGAGTCATTATCTGCCAAAACTGTCCTCAAAATGCTTACGTGTCTGCTCAGCCGATCATTTGAGAAGTGCACAGGGGACAACAAACCCGGGGTGCCACAAGCTTTCTGCGAAGCGTTCCCCACGAGAGCTGAAGTTGCTGGGGGTGTGCCAGCGCTTGGGCTGGGCTTTCCAGGGCCAGCTCAGCCCAGCAAGGAAAAAGGACATTATCAAGGTACCGGTCATAAACTTTCTGATTGAGAAACTTGGTGCTTGTGGGACTCGGTGCTTAAACAGTCCCACTAGAAAGGTCCCTCACCAGGTTTTACGCCAGTTAGAGCCTGCCTGAGCAAAGTGGGACACTGATACCTGTTTTCTGCACCTTCAGTATAACCTTTACAGGAAGACAAAAGATGGCATAGAAGAGCTGATCCAAGCCATCCTTATCAGAAAGGAGCTTTCCCCTTCTCAAACGGGTACATCTTGACATCTGACTCAATACGACAGCTAAAATTGATCCCTGTGTGATGTCCCGAAGGCAATAAAGGTGAAGAATGTGTGTTCTTTACTGCTTTTGGGCTACCTGCTTCCTTGTCTTTATTTTAAATTACAGATGATAAATAAAGAGAAAGAAAGAGCAGAAGAAGCCTGTAGGAACAAAGGATCGTAGTCTTTTCTGTCCTGTGGAGCGATCCAGCTGATTCAACTATGTAGAAATGTTTGATGCCTACTGCAAGCTACTTTGCTGTGCGCTCTGTTTAGCTGTATGTGGTTTCTCACCCTACTGTCTTGCTTTCTGGATTATTTTTAGAACCGAAAAATGTTCAGCAATTAGCTGCTTTCTTACCGTGGTTGGTCTTTACCAGGTGTTTGCAGGCGGCCTTTCTTGCTGGAAGCATAAGTGTAGCTGCAGAATAGCTTGGCTTGCCTTGTGCCATGCAGTCAACAAGGATTCGATTACTGACCCGTTTGCCAACACTAGCCTCCTGCACGTGTTTGGGTAAGCTGAACACACTTAATTTTGTGTTACACACAGGTTCTGTGCTGCATAGGTAGCCCACAACTGCAATAATGGTTCTCTTTAAAAATTATCATTTGCTACTCTGTGGTATTAGTGTGGATAAATTCAGTAATAATGAATTTGCTACCATCAAGTAAAAGAATCAAGTAGAGGTAAAAATTATATGTGAGTGTTAATTCAGTGCTATTTGACACAGGGATAATTTTTCTTTTGTTGCACAATCCCATCCTCCTGAGCTTTCTAAAGGTCTAAAAGTACCCCATGCAGCATTCATCTAACGTGCATTACATGTAGCACGTGTACATCTAAGCACATTCACGGAGGTTGCAGGCAAGGCAAGTAGCTGGGTATTTGTTTAATGCTTTAGCAATATTCATGACATTCTTATTTAAAGTCAACTCCTTTCTGATTTTACAGGCAATTATGGCTCAGTTAAGGCTATCATATCAGCCTGACTTTCCTTCCGCCCTCTCTCCCTTCCCTTTTTATTCCTGCATGTTAATGTGTTGGAAATCTGTGTCAAAACCTGTTTACACTCATTGCCAACTACCACTTACATGGGCCCTTTAATAATGCACCTTTGCTGTAAGCACACCACAGAGGCTCTGTTTCATGCAGAGAGAGACAGAGACCACAAATTATTAAAAAACACGTATTACAGTCAATGGAAATAATTTATTTCCAGTCAAAAAGCCAACAAAGGACTATGTATTATTTTTGCCCTACTTTGAGCTTTAGGCTGTGAAGCTGATACGGTGAAACGTCTCCAAGCTGACTTTTGGCAGAGAAATTTTTCATATTTTTGTTCATTTTGTTTTCCTTAGAATTAGTTGAATCATACATACTGTTTTCCCCTCAGAAAGGAGGGGCCATGAGGATGAGTGGTAGTGTCCCTTCGGACAGTATCCATGAGGACCCTGATAAAACTATTTCATATCCTTAAACACCCAAGACCACATTGTCTCATCAACAGAAATTTTACAGCAATGTAGCATTACACAGCAATACTTAGGCCCAGTACTTGAGAATGGTAGTTTATTAGAATAATTATTTTTGTTTTAAAACGCAAAGATATCTTGTTTGAGCATTAGGTCCTTACCCCACCATTGACAGGCGTACCGTGCACTACTTGCCTAATGCGTTTTATGTAGCAACTAAACAGTACCAGCTCCTCAGAGAAGAAATGCTCTATTCCTACTTGCTTATGAAAAGCTATGTACACTGCTGAAGACTTATGGGTGGTAAATAGTAGAAGGAATAAAATAAAACAGATATTTTTAAGACGGAAGCAACTTTGTTTCTGGAAGAGAAGTCCATTAGTACAGTCCCAGTCAACCATCAGCTATGCTCTAGTTAAGACAAGGCAGCTAGGCACCTGTGTGCAGATGTAGGCACTCACCCTAGTCTTTTTAAGCAGCATGGATTTATAAAACAGAGTGGGGCAGGAGGGGCTGGAGAAAAAGTAACACCGCTTGCTAACAACATATTGTACATTTTCACTTCCACCCCCACATTTTGAGCCTGCAGAGATTTTACAGTCTTGGAAGTGCATCTTTTTACGTGCTCGCACTTGCTGGGAGATAACTGCTGCTCCAGTGGGGCTAGGAGGGCCGTCCCAGCCTAACTGGTGTGCCGTGCTGGGACTTCACCTCCAGGTGCCCGCAGCAGATTATAATCCATTGCACTCCGGGCAAATTGGGTAGAGAGGGAGAATTTCTCGGCTGGCACAGTATTGCATTGCAAAATTAAATCTGCAGAGAAGGAGTTGAAGCCCCCACAGGATGGCAATCACAGAACCCATTCTCTGGAGGAACCAGCTTCTCCCAGTAAAGCAGGACAGGGCTGTGAGAGAGGAGGGTGCCCCGCCGGCTGCTGCTGCCTCCAGCTCCCTGCCAAGACGGTGAAAAGTGGAAAGAGGTGGCGGCGGCAGCAAGGCTGGGATTTAGTCCTTGCATCTACGTGTCTGCAGAGCTCATGTGCCAAACGCCGCGCGCTGGCTGTCTGCTAATAGAGGAGAGGTCAGCAAGGCTGATCTGGGTCATCTCCATTCATGCTTCCTCTGTGTATTCCCTAGGAGTGCGTAAGGGAAGAGTAATCCTCTGAAAAGTCTCATTTCACCCAGTCTTGAATCTCTGCTGTTGTGCCTCAACAATAACCTCCCACAAGTGAAAGTGAAGCCATCTCATCTAAAGCAAAATAAAATAAGAAAACCATGTTGCTCTCTCATATCTTCCAACTTTTATAGTCTGATATTCACAATCAGATCATAACAGCTTGGATCTTTTCTGTCATTTTGCCCAGCACACACTCTAAATAGCAGTGGAATTTAAACTACTATCTGTAATATTTTTTATTGAAAACTGTATATGAAGAAGGATATCTTGCTGAAATAAGCACCTTAGCCATTTCTTTATTTCGGGGGTTTCATTTTTGATGACACACACTGTATACGAACCTTTGTGACATACTGGCTACGTAGTGGAAAGCGAGCAAAGTCCCATGCAGCCAAAGGTGAATTCCAACATTGCTGATATTTGTAATTGGAGTGAAGAAAGCAGATGAAGAAAACTTTTCATCTCTAACCTTCCTGACACATCAGCTGAGCCTTGGATGACCTTCGCGAATGAGTGTTTTGCACAAGCTTGTCTGAATCTATAGGCTGGCTTGCAGCATCATCAACAATATGCACGGACACCTTTCACTTTATTTTGTTAATCAAAGACTTATTTCAAGTTTAAATGAGATTTTCTGGAAACCTATGCTAATGCCTTCTCTAATGGAGGAACTCTTATCTCTGTTGATGGGAGTCTTGTTTTTCAGTTTAGGTACCAACATTAAAAGCTGTGATGAGGTGTCCTTCCAAGATGCGTCCAGAGAAATAGTCATGCGGAGATATTTTAAATATGTGGAAAAATTGAAGCCTCGGTTGTACTTTTAAAAGCCTGACATCATCATATAGTCACTACTTTCTGAGCCAAGACAACTTGATTAGTGTGCAAAACATGTTCTTCATTTATCTTTTGTTTTCTGCTTGTTGTTAGTGTTTACTTTATAAATAGGCAGCATCTCTCAACATATGTTTGCTCTGCTTTGTTTTGAACAGAGCATACAGGAGTAAGGGAAAAAGATATAATCTAAACAGGATGACTGTATTCCTTTGGGAATTATTTTCTGTTTATTTTATGTTTCCTAAGACACCTTTTAGGGTCCTGAACTAATACCTTTCCAACTTCTATACTTCAGCTCATTGAACCCACTTTCCACTGTCACACCATCAGCAGGAACCGAGAAATTCTGAGGGTCAGTGAACACAGCGAATTCTCTCATTACTGCAAGTGAGACTATTGAGTTTTGGATTATTTCTATCTGTGATGCAGTGTGCCAGTGCACTAAGACGCTCTAGGAACAACACTTCCAAAATGCAGTTTACCTGGATTGGCATTGGCATATGGATTCCTATTGTAAAAAAGTCACAGCTCAAAACTTGGGAGAGGATATTTTTCCTTTCAGTTGCTGCTGTTTTGCTTGTTAACACCTACCAGTCTTTTTGACTCTATTAAAAACCAAGAGCCCATAGATACCACAAAACCAAAACTCAAAGGTCAAGTAAGCATAGCTTTCCAAGCTGACCTCTCCATCAGTCTGTAGCAGTGTATGTACGTCCAAGCCTTACAAAGTCCAGGTAGGCAAAAAGAGACCTATTCTACTGTTCAGCTAGCAATGCTTCTGTTTTGGCAAACCTTTCAGGATCTGGTTTTGCTCTGCACTGGAACAAAAATCCTCCTGCCTACTAAAATCAAAGAAACCAATACATCTTTGTTGAAAGTCAAATGTGTCGAGACTACCTGTCTGGGTTGAGAACAGTTTATTATACTTATAGCATTTACAAGTTCCTCAATCTGTCTTCAAAATGTTTCCTAAAAATATGTGCAAACTTTTGGCTGTGCAAATAAAACTGCTAAAAATCAGAACAATCATAAGCACTCCATGGAGTGCAAGGAGTCTAGAAAGCTGGTATATAAATCACCTGGTCAACAGAGGACACATGACATTATTTCAAGTCAGGTACTAGTCCTTGAACCTTCTCTTGGTGGTACTGTTTGTTATTTAGTTTGTGATATGGATCACCATAAAATTAAAACCTGTAGGCCTTCCAACTTTCTTGTTTGGTCTATCAAGAATGTATTAACATGTACATTTTTGAGCATAAAATATTGATCTGGTTTTAAGGTCAAGTGATGGAAATACAGAGACTAAAATATCAAAACGGCAGACTAAATATCTCCATAGTAATCATTTACACAACCGGATAATGCAACTGCTTGGAAACAGCAGTCAACAAATCTCTTCCTATCCATCACCTGTCTCAGAAACCCTAACTGAATAACTACATTTATACTAAATGCTTATGCAGCGCTCATATTTCTTCCAGAACTAAACATGCAGCATGAGTATATGACAGCGGGATCTTTGTAAATTGTTTCAGATGCTACATCCAAGTTTGGTGTGTTCTCCTTTTCTGTTTAAAACTACTGCAGAAAAACCTGAGCTGATGTGGGTGTTGTGCCCAGCAGAGCGTGGCCCTGCTACACCATTTCCAGCCCCAGCACATGGGGAGGACTTCACACCACTGTCACCACTTTTCTGGGTCTTCATCTTGGGCGGGGGGGGATCTGGTTATTACTGCTTGTCTTTCCTTGGCTCATTATATGTCTTTGTTTTTTTTGCTCTTTGTGGTTTTGCTCACCAGAAAAACGCACTTGAAGTGTAATACTGTTCTTCTATTAAAAAAAGACAGTAATAAAGGGAAACCCCAAAGTGTTACGGAGAAAGGTTACCTTGAGCTATGGGAACTGTCAACATATCAAAGACATGTAGCTAAGCTTTTGTTTTGATTCTCCCTTATATTTTATACTGAATTTTTTGCTCCTGTCTTCACTGTCTCCTTAATAAATTCCATCAAATTAGTGAATTTTACCTGATTTCTTTATAAAACCAGAAATTTGATTCAGTCTAAGTAGAAACTTGATTGACATTAATTCTGTAACAATTCTCTAATGAAATTTGTCCAATTCCGATTTTAACAGAAAAACATATGCTATGAGTAATGAATAATTCTTATCATCCTCAAAAGCCTTGCCCCCCCCCCCCCAAACACAAGTAAAGAAAACAAATGGCTCCAGTGATTAAATTCTACATAAGTATGGTTTATTGGTGGTGATTAATAAAATAATGGCAATATGTAGCTCTTGAGGGCTGACACAACAGTTAGCTACTGGCATCATTCCGCTGAAATCAGTTGAGTTACAGCCTGAGACTATAGTCCAAACAATGCCACTAAATTAGCTGCCATTAAAAAGTAACTGCTAGCACTTTTACTATTTCAGACTTCATTATCCTTTTTTAATTTGGATGTTCTCCTCATGTAGCCCTGAGGGCTTAAAATGTTGCATGCATTGTCATAGGCATACTGTTTCGTAGTACAGGTAGTTCAATGAAGAATGACACTTTAGGCTGGTCTTTTGAGAGAGAGAGCTTACTTGAAGAATATCCTTCCCGCTGAGTTATAGTTTTTTTAACGTGCCTATGAATAACTAGTAAGAAAATTAGTGAGAACTTTCTGAAAAATTGAGAGACCAGTTCAAAATGTCCTGTATGGTCCAAGCCTCTATGAAGGTGCCCATGGCATGTATTTTGCCTTTCTTTCATCCTACAGGGACTGATTGCAGCCTGTGTAGTAGCCCCAGGTACCAGGAAGGAAAGTAGACTATTGAATTTCCCCCGTCCCTCTTCCCCAGCTGGGTCTCTGCTTCTCCTCTCCAGGAGGACCATCAAATTCCTATTTACCTCTGTCACCAAGTTTGTAATATTCAAAATCTATCTTGCACTTGTTGGGAAACTCAGTCCCCTGGCTTCTCGTTAACTTCTCCCCAGCCCCGCGTGGCTCTCCCTTCCTGTGCTTGCTCTTGAGCCCTTGGGAAAAAAGGCGCACGGCCAAGCCTTTGACCCTGCACCTCCTCCAGCTGGGTTGGCTCCGGCTGCCGCGGTAGCCACATCATGCCATGGTTTTCCTCAATGCATCCAACCCCATCTGGAAACGAGTTGGATCTCATCGTGCCTCCTCTGCTGATTGAAAGATTGGCCCAGAACCTTATTCCTGCAACGCTTAGATGCCTGCTCCTTTCCAGTCTGATTTCATTGCTGACAAATCCAGACCCATGTTTTTACGCACCTGTGTAATGCTCTGGCTTAACAACATCTACTCTGTGGGGTGTTCAGAGAAAGCAGCCGTTCCCCTCCCACCTGTGTGTATCCAACATTTGTTTGGTTATCCAACCACACTTTGCTCTCTTGGTTTCCTCTTACAGGGTCCGTCACGCAGTGCCCATATCCCCCAAGCAGCCCTCTTTCCTCTGCACCTGCTTTGGTGGGAATTCATCCTCCCCGAAGGTGTGACCAGAACTGCAAAACTCAGGTAGGGAAAGGGCAGAACTTCAAGATAAATGGGGTGCATCTGGTAGGTCTGCTCCAAACTCCATTAATTTGCTTGACCAGCACTTACTCAGCAAATAACCGAAGGTCTGCGTGACCTTGGCTGATCAGGAGAGTTTGTAACGTCACGTGGACAGACACTCGGCAATAGTTTCGTTGGAGTACCAGCTACAGTGCCTGACAGCAGCCTGTCACCATTTCACCTGTACAACTTATTCCCTCACTCTCGAGACAGTAAAGGAAGTGTTACAATACTGTCTTTTCTTTTAACACTAGATATATGCTTTTAGAGGGCAGGTTATTCTCCCAGCACAACTCTGCTTTCTCTCAGCCTCCTACTGAAGTGTTAATTTGGCCATACGTGCGCTTTTGGGGGGCAAGGTTGTGCTCATTTGGAAAGCTCAGGTGATGGGGGAGTTCAAACAACAATCTCCTCTATTCATCTTTCATATTTCTAAAATGAATTGAAGGTGATCTTTTCACTGCCTGCCCTAATTAGACTAATAAAATATTTCTGGGGAAAGCACTGCATAAAAAGAGAAGTGATTATTGAAAGTCTGTTCCTCAAAAGTATCCTGGCTATGAGCAGGACCTGTCATTATACTAATGTATAGTTTATAATCACTCAAATACTTTTTATATTATAAAAGGGACAGCACCAAAACCCAACACTGTACAGAACGAAGCACCTAATATTTGGGTTTGCATGGGTTTAGCCTTACAACACTGCATTCATCATACGTTAATAACAGTAAGTTATGGAAACATAAAGCCTGGAAATAGCTGAAAATAATTCGGAAACTACAAATCAAAGGATATATCACTTTGTTACAGCAATCTGGAGCCGATTTCTGCGATGCTGAATGTACGTGTGCCGCGTACAGCCGTCAGCCCGTGTTGGTGCTGGCCGGGCGAGCAGCCTGCAGGCAGAGGGTGAGTTACGGGGCATCCGCACTCGGGTACCCCGGCCTCCGTTTGCACATCCAGAAGTCGGCTGAGCAATCTGGGAGGAGATACCTTTTGCAACCTAGCCATCTCCACTGGCATGAAAGCATCCCAGTACACCCCAATCATGAATAGACTATTTTCTTCCTATACATACCGGCAAAGAGTAATTATGCCCTGTTTACAGATGGGGAATTGAACACAAGTAGCTTAAATAATTTGCAAAGCTTAGGCTGGCAGATGGTGGGGGAGACAAGAACAGATCCTGGGTTCCCGAAGCCTCCGCTCTCTGCTGCTGTGTCAGGGAGCCCACGAGGGCTCCCTCCACCCCAGCTCCAGCTCCGGGGGCTCCGTGAGCAATAAGGGAAGGGGGGGAATGCTTGGGGGTCCAGCCCAGGGCGGCACACCGGCCTGCTCCATGGAGGTGGGCAGAGAGTAGGAGAATGAACGTCATAAATTGTTCCCTCAACTGCAGTAGACGCTTGGGCATGAGTACATCTTGATTTTCACACGTTGAGCCTGGTCTTCAGGGATATCCCTACAGCTGCCGTGGCCCGGCATGTTTGCGTGTGTGTTAACACAGCGCAGTAGGAGCTCCCCAGACAGCTACCTTACTTTTCGTTAAATATTCCCCAGTAGCTGCTTTCCTCTGAGCTGTCAGCTCCCAGTGACATGCAGCATGACATCACACAGGTGCAGTCATAGCCAGAGGATTATTTATCCCTCTTCATCCTGCTTCACGTAGGAGACACATTATGACAACAGCAGTGATTGCATCTGCGTGATTTACTCCTTGTGCATACGCCGTGTTTACAAGAACAGATTTCATTCTTCCATATGTGATTTATATTTAACTGTAAAAGAATTCCACGGGAGATCTATCAAAAGTAATAGGAGACATAATATTTTCTAAGAAGATAACATTTTCTATTTGCACCAGCGAATGGATCTTTAACAGGTTAGCGCAAAGCACTGCCGTACACGCAGCTGTACTCAGCAGAGCACAAAGAATTGCTCAGGTGATGAGGAAGGCTCCGCGCCTGAGTGTGCACACCGACTCCAGGTGCCCACACTTTCCCTGCTCTCTGAATCCTCTAACTCTGCTAATTTATAATTATTTATTGAACTTCATGCCTCAGGACCGCTTTTGGAGGCAAATCATGTGACGAGAAATTTTGCTGGATTTCAGTGAGAAGGATGGAAAACCTTCTCCTCTTTCTGTTTGAACTGTTCAGGCAGAAATAGAGATGTAGGGCTTGAACCCCAATTACATTTGAATATTTGCATATCTTTGGACTCAATCTCCTTTAGATTTCCTTGTGGAGCAATTTACATGTTAATGAACCCTAGAAGTAATTCCTGAATCAAAACACGTTTCCTATCAAAAAAACATATGGACCTTGAACAGAGCTGTGTGGCAGCTTCTGATTCAAATGCTTTAAAGTTGAAAGGGATCAACATCATTTGTCGCTTTTACTCATTTCCTCGTGGTCTATTTTGAACAAACTCGTTCTGTAAATCCATGGGGTTAAAAAGGGGAGAAAAAAAAAAAGCATTTCAGATAATAACAGTAAATATTGGCATATTTTGAAATTAATGGGGCTTTGGGAACTGTGGGTCATTAGATTGAGACCCTTATCCAGCACGGTCCAGGTGGTGTATTCACCTGTACTGTATCTCTTGTCATGGGCAGTGGTCAGACATCCTGGTGAAACACTGTTTTCTTGTACTGAGATTTGATATTTTATGGAAAATATAAAGCAAAAAGGACCACCAATCTATGCAGGAAATGGATTTTGAAAAACAAAGTCCATGAGTCATTATGTCAAGGCTTTTTGTGGTTTGAGCTAAATTATATTTACAGTGGAAAAAAAAAATTGCACATAAAAATTGTAACAAATTGAACTTAAAAATTCAGCTGCCTTAGCTACTGAAATCTTTGGGACAGGCAGGAGGGACCATGGACTCTCTGAGCACTGGAATGGTGTTTCCCTCTGCCCAGGCAGGAGCTGGTAATTTGTCGGTGGGAGTGTGGGGAGACGTGACCTTCCTCACCTTCAGCCCCTCGGCTCTGCCCTCTATACATCCACCCATCAAGTTTAAATTCAGCAGATGCAAACAAGCATCCCGACAGCAGAGACTTTGATTTTGAACGCGAGCGCGGAAGGGCGAGGGAGACTATTTCCCAACGTGGTGAGCCGCTGGGAGCCATTAGACTTGGTCCTGTCGACACAAATTAGTTACAGAATATGTAAAGGTAAGACCTTTCTTACAGGGGTAGTTAGTGTCTTACTGTATGCAATGTTACGCTCCATTATTTTGTTCTGCAGAAGGGAGAGAAATGTGTGAAACTAAATGAAAAGTAGCAGTAAGGACAGAGATGAGCCTGTGCGTGCTGCTGTAGCGCAGGTGAGCTCACCGGCGGGTCTGGGCTTCTCTGTATTCCCAGGAAAAGCGTCTCCAGGCAGATCTGGGTCTGGATTTTGTCACCTGCTCTGATTGCCACTGAATATTCAGCTAAGTCTCCAGGTGAGCATCCCCATGATTTTTGACTTAAACTTTCACAGTGAAGGATGACTATTTATCGTGATGACAGTTTGTCTCCTCGGTGACAAGCATTAGAGTTTTGGAGGTTTTTTGCATACTGATATTTCTGTTGCGTTCGACTTAGCTTGCGAGCGGCATTGCAGAGCAGATGTAGCCAAATGTCTCTGTATCAGCACAACTTCCATGCAGCCCCAGGACTATATGACAGCTCCTCTTCTGTCTCAAACAGAAAAAACTGCGCGCTTTGTGCGTGCCAGATTTGGTTCCAGCTTCCATCGTGGTCGCAGCGAGGCCTTTCCCAGCAGCTGAGCTAGTTCCTGGTGTGTCTCTATGCAAAAGTTTGACAAATCAGGACTTGATGATGCAAAAACATACTCCTACATGTGGGGCCAGCTGGGGCCAGCAGACATCTTCATTATGTCTCCTGAGTTGCCAGTGTCACTGACCGAAGCTCAACCTCTCTCCCGATGTCTTCCTGCTGTTTCTTTTCTTTAACTCTTCTCATCAGGCAAACCTTGAGGAAGGTGCTCAATATGAAAATGGATTTTCTTCTGGGCACGTTTTTGCTAGCAAACGAACCGCTCCTCACTTTGACCCACCTGAGCCCAGAGACGTCCTCCCACATGGAGGACTGAGGCACTGAATTTCCACTCTGACCTTCAGCCCTCTCCATCCATTGCTACGATGGCACCAGGCCTCCATGGAAACACCTATCTCAGACAACCCCATTTTTTTCCCACCAGCAAAACTCCTTTCACTAACTATTTCAGCAGAGTTTTATGTCCGTAGGGTGGAACATGCTCTTTGTACACAAGGCAAGCACAGTGACTACCCCGGTACCGGCACAATGACTTTCACTCTGACTCATCCCCCACAACAGTCAAGATCTCTGTGGTTTTCTTGATGTTATGGCTGTTGACTCATGAGCAGCCAGATTAAAGTCAGACTCCATGGGTAAAACCTCAGTTCGTCGCCCAGCTCCCTGCCTGCCTCTCCTCGTGGCCCTCATGGAGAGCAGAGATGATCCTGGGGCGACCTCCATTCTTAGTGAGATGGGACCATGGCTTGTTGCCCAAGTTCAGGTATGGCATTGACAAGATTAAATTCAATGGCGTGGGCTCTGCTGACACCTGAGCCCGCAAAAATAAAAATATTCAATTTCTCTGCTCAAATTCCTGCTGATGAGCAGCATATCTCTAGCAAAGATGGTGATGTTTTGAGATAGCCACATAATGATATCATAAATAATTGCTTCATTTTTCTGTATGGACTTTCTTGACATTGGCAAGAAATTATTAGAATAAGCTTTAAATAAGATGATCTAAAATAACTGAAAAAGCTAAAAAAAAAACCACCACCAAACCAGAGCATTCTTTTCTTGATCTTGCTTGCTTTTTTAACATTCTGCTTTTTGGTCTAAAATCTGGATTACATTCACTGGAAAATCATGATTTTTCTTCTGTTTTTTTTCATTTCATTCTGTAAACTAACCTACAAGTGAAAAAAGATCAGCAGGAAAAGAATAATTTCTAAAGGACAGATGTAAGGTGACCTCTGATGTAGGATATCCAGTGCCAAGGACAGGTGAAGAGCACTCCTGCCTAAGACAGTACGCAGATGTATCATGGGGTGTGAAGAGGAAAAGAAAAGATGTTTACTCAGGCTTTCCTTACGTGGATGTGAACACAGAAAGGGCAAGCACATGCAGGAAAATATAAGCCTATCCAGGGCATAATTTATCTTAGTCATGTATCCATGGAACTGGCCTTTATTTGAAAAGCAGCCTAATTACTGAAATGACTGCTGCTGAAGTCCTGCAGCACAGCAAAGGAATCTATATATTCTCTGCCGTTAGAAAGTTTCACACATTTTCATATAAGTTTCAAATAGCAATATTGATCAGGCAATTACCAGATTAAAAACAGCAGCAAAGCCCATGAAAGAAAGCGGAGTTTCTCTCTGCCCAAAAGCATCTAACACACATTTGTGTGTTTTCATGTAGTTGAATATTAAACCAAATCACATCTTGTATTCCGGCAGGTTTATTTTTCAAATGGGGGAAGAAAAATCCTTGAAAAGAGAAAAGCTGCCCTGATGCTGTTCAAAAGGCTTGAGGCAGTTTCTACCCCATTTATTCGTTTGGATTTTTCTCAGCCCCATCTGTTTATTTTCTATCGAGCAATCATAGTAGAGCAGATAGCCAGGCTATAAAAATCTGAGAGCAGGTGGGATTGGGAGATAATTTGTGAGGCACAATGCTATGTTCTCTGAATATAGCACTGCTGATTTGATGACTTGACTGGTAACCTAATTTGTCTGCTTTTATTTATTTATTTTAAAACAGCTACACTTTGTGTCTCAGGGAAACACGTATTTGTGGTTAAATACCGAAGGGAGATCACACAGATACTACGCTGAAGAAAATAGTTTTCTGCCAACTTACCTATTTTTCAAAGGACCAGCCCTCATGCTTCTGCACAGAAGCCAAAAGCAACCTTAAGACTCTTGTCCCCCACCGCAATCATGTATTAAGTGTCATTTGAGCACAGCATGGTATTCAGTCGGATGGCGGGGCATGGGAGAGGTGTCACTTGCCCACCTTGTGGGACCTGTCGGAGGCGGCTCAGAACACCCCACCTGTAGGGGCAGGAGTAGGTACACATGTACAGCTATATAGGTCTGCACCTAAATACACCTGCAAGGATATATAGAGATATACATATATATATTTAAAATAGGTTTAGGTAAAATAATTTGCTGCTTAAGGGTTTTTCAGTGGCACGATATCTGAAGTGAAGGACTTCTGCTCTGAAGGCTCTCCCCTCCACGCCTGCGGGTATGACCACACCAAGCTGTGGACATGCCCTTCGAACTAACAGAGAATTAAAAAGCACACACACTATGGCCAGTACAAAGCAGCTTGGGTGTTGGGTGTTAGGTGTTTCCAGGCTTTACGTGGCAGGGACTGCACCATGAACAACTGCGTTGTTGCTTCTGTCGTGGCCAACAGACTATATATATATAAAGCAGCAGTGCAGCATTGATATTTCTTTTTCAGCTCGAATAAATCAACAGAATATCCTGTTGACTCATGAATGCACCTGTGGTCGGTTATTTACTGCACCGGACATCTGACATGTACCTGAGTCTTATGAGGATCGGTCAGATGTGCTTTGGCTTCTTCTCTGCTGCTTTACTCCTGCCTGGACAGCAGTTTGTTTCTGCAAGACATGCTCTTGTTTGGGAAGTCATGGGCTGTAGAGTGCAATGCCACCGACCCCAGCGGGATCAAGTCCTCCACGGCGAAAGGATGAGCATGGAGTGGCTGTTGGGAACACACTCCTGGTTTGGGGGAGGACGTCCCCTTGCTGTAACCAGCTTTGCTCTAAATTCTCACCATCCGTTGGGGAAGGAGACGCAATGACGGAGTCAGGACAAGCACAGGCCGCTGTGATGTCCCCATGGTACCTGCCTTCACCAGATTCTGGTTCATATCTGTCTCTTGGCTGAATAGTGGGGTTTTCGGTCCTATTAACTTTTTTTTTCCCTAACAATTTCTTTACTACATTTTTAAATTCTATTCTATTCTAAAGTGAAAAACACTAAGCACTCCTCATCTTCATATTCTAATAAAATTGGCACCTTAATTACATTAACCTGATCAACGTACTAATAGAGCAACTATTGTGCTTTTGCCTTTACTGGAGCTATCGGGCTGATGGTGTGGGATGAAAATTTAATGCTCCTGTTTCTTCTATCTTAATTATGCCTAATGAGCTACTTGCTTTAATAAACAAGCAAATTCCAATATCCTGTCTATATTTTTCCCAGCAAGACAATATAATGTTAGATGAAATTGTCTTTCTCAATAATTGAATGAGTTTAAGAATAATAAGTAATACAATCTAAAGGATGCTTATGTGATATAAGCTGGTTCCCTCCATGGGTACTGATGGAGAGATTTAGATTATTCATTTATTTATTAACAAATGTTTCTCCCTTAGGCAAAGCTGGTCCCAATTAAGAGCCATATTTTCAAATGATAAAAGTAAGTATTCTAATAAAGACACTAATTGGCAAGTATGTTCTTTAAAGACAGTCATAAATTAGAATCTCTCATGGCAAGTGATGCCATTTCTATTAGCATCTCTACAATGCAAGACACAATTTCCCTATTAACCAGGTTTGCATTTTACAATGTTGAGAATGCCTAATGCAAATACCTGCCAGGACATCAGTAAAGCAGCCATACTTATGAATTTACCAATGGGTAGTTAGAGGCAGTACCTAATTATTACTCTTTCTGAATCCACAATTAAAAGCCAACAGACAAGCAAAGTAAGCTCTCATAACCCAAAAAGTTATTGAGGGATCAAGTACAAGCCAAAAAATGCCAGAGTGGGGACTGGCAGAAAGGCTTTATACAAAATGAGTTTTAAAGATGAGTAAAGTAAAGAAGAGTAAGGATTAGATAAAAGTGCAAAATTGGGGGGGGAGGGGGGATTTTTAGAGCAAGAGAGAAATAACAGAGTAGAAAAAAATAAACCCAGTCACGCTCCTTCAGGAAGATATCTGACAGCCCCCCGACACCTCCATGCACGCATGGATCCCAAACTAAGTGTGTTGCGTCTGGGCTGAACAAGTCATTGCGAGTATTTTTGGAACAGTAGTCAAATTAGGTGTGGACAACTGGATTCATTATAATCAATTATGTCATCACTTCATACGGGCATTTCTAGGCAGAGAGGCATAGAGATCACTGATGAGTAAGAGCTAAGCACAAGTTCTACGGGACAGAGGCAGCCGCACAAATTGTATTATAATATACAGAAAAGTGTGAATTTCATTCATTCATGTGTAAACAGTTGCTCTTGCACCAGCTCTATTACAACTTCATTTTAGTTAAGCACTTGACAGTCTAATAATGATCTACATCCATGCCTCTTTATCCTTCATAGCTGCCTAACCAAGAAGGAAATCCTAGGAGACTGGCCTTCGCACAATATTTTTTTGCAAAGAAAAACATTTATTGCAATATCTCTTAGTCTGGCAACTTTCTGTTTTCATTGTTCACTTAAGATACAAAAGATACACAAAGATATAAATAGTATTGAATTTTACTAACAAAGATGGGGAAAAGTTAGTGAACGTTGGCAGTCAGGGACTGGGATAGCAGGTGTATTAGTAACAGCTGCCCTCCATAGAGCAAAATTTACTTAAACCAGCAAAGCTTGATACAGTTTATTACTCCACGGTCTGCTCTTCCTTACCCCTCTCTCTTGCAGAAGACCACCATCAGACACCTTGGCAGGTGCCCCTAACTGCCAGATACAGCTCTTTGCCGAGATCCCCTTTCCAGCCCGCCCAGCAGCACTTTCCCCCCCATCCTTCCCACGCGCTTTCTCCAAGGGAACGGTTCCCTTTATTACAACTCCTTCTAGCTTCGGTTGCTCTTTTGTTCGCATGTATGGATGGCCAAAGATATTATTTTCATAGCTATTCTTTAAGGGACAGAATTGTTTTCCTATTTTCTCCCTCAGTCCCTTAACACAAAAGAGCTGTTGTGTTACCTGAGAAGAATGAGGAGCTCAGGCACGGTGGGGTAATACCCTGCCCGTGGGAGACGGAGCTGAGCCAGCCGACCCTCCCAGCGCAGGGAGAAAAAGGGAAAAGAGGATCCTCCATTGACAAATAGCTGTAATGCTTCTGTCACAGGGAAGGAAGGCTTTTCCTTTTTATGTAAAGCATAAATATAGCCTCGAAGTGTCCTACACATTGTACCTGTGTGTAAGCAGGTTGTGCCTTAGCAGGGTGAGGATGAGGAGAGCAGGATCACAGCTTGATCCAGGGGGAAAAGAGGAAATCATGTACACTTCTGCTCTATCCATCCCTAAAGCTATTGCCTCAGGGTCTTTCTTGCCCATCAGTGACTGATTTAAGAAAATCTGCAGATAAAGAAGGAGCAAATAGGAGTGAAATATAAAAAGCTGGAAACACCTTGATGTACTTCTTTAGTATGGTACAGCAGGCTTAGTAAATACTTCAGGCTTTATGGGTTGTCCACAAGTCTACTTCAGACAAGCTTTTATGGAGGTAAGTAAAATAAGAATTGTTTCAAGTCCTGATTTTTGCTTGTGATGTTGGAAGAGGAAACAGATTTGCTTCCCTGTAATAAAAAAATATGGCTTGTCATGTCAGGTGTGCTAGCGAGTGTGCTTGCACCCAGTACTTAACAGGAATACCCTGACTGATGCAATCTGGCATCTCAAGTGAAATGGATAGCTGTGGGATGTGTAGCCGTCTTTGAAAATGGTTGAGACAGTCCATTAAGAAGTGGTCTATCAATAGACACTTGTTTAATACATCAAATTGGTGCAATCTCTCTTTGGAATTCAGAATCTTATAATGCAGTAAATAATTAGCATTTATATACTGGAGGTCTTTGTAAATGAAAACACAAGTCCATGTTTATCTACTCAGCTGTCACATTTTCTACTCTCCCATCTCATTTCCATATTGTCTAAGTATATCTCTATATTAAGAGATGTATTACTTAGCTTTATTTAATACTTGCTGTTCATAAATCCCAAAGCTCTTCACAAGGCACGGTGAGCATCAAATTGCTTTGAATGTGTGCTCATCCTTTATTTAAAAAACAACCCTAGCAAGTGAACTTGCTGCATTTCCCAGGTGTTTCCCCCGCTCCATGCTGCCCGGGGCTCGGCAGCCCACCCATCGGCCAGCCCAGGGCTTCTTGGGCAGTCTGTCCTCGCGGGACCCTGACCTCTGCTAGCAATTTGGGGTGTTGTGCCACAGACCTGGAGGTTCCCCTCCAGCTGTTGCTGCTCTGTGGTGACCAACAGTTGCACAGCTTTGGCTGCTGGGACATGATACTGGAGGTCTTTGGGAGAAAATGAACCAGTGCAGTGAATTGCAGATGGCAAATAAAAAGTTGCCCCCTCCCCTTTTTTTAAATACATTTCATTTTCTGGGGGAAAAAAAATCCCTTTATCTTATAGCTGTGCCAATATGGTACCATTTTCTCCTCTTTGCATACAGAAAACTAAAGAGAGAGATAGACAGATAGGCACAGAGAATTTTGTAAGCTACAGGGGGCTGTGGAACAAGGAAGAAAACTGGGGTTTTCATTCACCCCTTTATATAATTTACACATCTCCATTTACAATTCCCAAGAGAAATTGTAATCCAGAACAGAATAAATGCAACTATGGAGAAGTAGCAGATGAGTGTTAGAAAGTCACGTAATTAAAGGGAATCAGGTAACTGCAGAGAACAGTTCTCAAGCGAGCCATGAGTGGGCAGATTTTTACTACGATGGTTTGATGCTCATCTTCATTCCCTTCTCCCCAGTGGCAATCCACAGATTTCAGTGGATTTAGTCTCCACCTTTATGAGATTGAAATCAAACTTGAACACTCAGTACATAGAAGTGCATCAGTGCTTTTGGAAGCTGCTTGAATGATGCAAGGCAACAAAATGAATTTGTTTTGGCTGTTCTCAATTTCTGGATGACTTATGGTTGTGAACAAGCTCAGAGCTTAATAGGAAGTGGAGAAGTTGCTATATGTTAAAGTTTTCAGTAGTTTTTAACTGGAGAACAAGAAAAAGAGCCAAAATGAATGCACCAGGTAATCTTGGTACTATGCGTACCAAATCCACACAGATTGTAATAGAAGAATATGCGGGATTACATCAGGTAAATCAGATTAATAAAAACTTTGCATATGGTAGAAACAATGTACATTTGGAATGAAATTCTATCACTCCACCTTACACCCATGTATTTGTGTAGTTTTCATAATCAAAATAACAGCGTTACCCTTAATTATAGGAAAGAACGACAAATTAGCATCTCAGTGCATTTGGTTTTGTTATTTGGGGGGTGGCTGGGCACTGAACCATTTTCTCTTTGTTTCACTTCTGGCCATCCTATTCTGATATCCAGATAGGGCCTGAGAGATGTTGGTAATCTACCACTGTTGATAATCTCTCCATCCTGGAAGATTTTCTATGATACTGCTCTGGCCTTTTATTTTGAATAAATTTATCAATTTAAGGAAAAAAAAAAAAAAAAAAGGTGCTAAACTAACTAAACCTGAAACACATAACCTTGAAGTATGGATGTAGATAGTAGTGTTGTGGGCTTTCACTTTTTGACCTGATGATGAAATACAACATTTAATCACTGCTTTGTGGCATTTCCATGGAAAAATCTCAAAACTGTGGTTACTTGGACTGCTTACAGTTCCCTTTTTTTCCCCCAAAAAAACATCAGAAACACTTTCTATATGTATATTTATAAAGCATAGTATGAAAAGGGTTAGATAAATCTTATGTTTAATGGCAGATTTCATGGCTGTTGGGTCATGAAAGCTAGAGCCAATTTACAAGACAGACCAGTGATCTTTACCGAGTAGTGGAGCAGTTAGTTTTATGTTATCACTGTCAATGAGATTTTGCAGAATTGTGTTACACTTTGGTACAGATGAATGACCTTTAGTGTTACAGAATTTGTGATGCTCTGGCTTTAATTAACCTCCTTCATGAGTGAAGCCAAACAACAAAGAATACAGTCCTTTTTATAAAGGAATATTTTTACAGTCATTAAATACACATTAATACTCTTCATAATATATAATTTTGTGGGTGACATGGGCACTATTTCTACAGCTGTTCTTTAGAGAAAGAATAAGTTTCTCTTCATTAAAGACTAATAAGTGACATTACATTTAAGTGCTTGCATTAGATATGCTTCTTTGAATTTAATGATGGGGCAATGAGGCCTTTAATTAAATAGTCAAAAATTTCTACTGGGAGAAACAAAAACAAATTTATCTACAGGTTTTCTTCTTAGTATAAGTATAAAACAGAACCCATCTGGTAGATAATCAATGCTTTTATCCCTAAAACTAAGACTCAAACAATTTTGTCTTTAAAAATTTGTTTCTCATTTCTGACATCCATATGAACTTATCTCATTGGTAGATGTAGAGCTATATTCATTAATGCCTGTCTCATGTCTCTACAGAATGTTCTTGCGGGAAGAGGTGGCAGAAGTACATATCTATTTAGGTGTATTTTATACATACAAAAAGTTCTCTACCATAGATCAGTGACTTATAATAAACAGTATTCTGGCATTCTATAAATATTTTTCATTTGAATTTCATTTATCCAATCATTTAGAGCCCCAGTAGATACTATAGACTGTAAGTACTGATAGGCTTGCAAAAGAGGCTAAAAATTGGCCAAGTTACCACATTATGGTAACCACAGTCACCTGTGACAGACTTGGTATTTGAAACAAGAATCAAGTTAGGTGAATTTCATTAATTTTTCTTGGTAAGCTTTTCAGGTTTAATATAAAATTAGCAAAAGTTTCTATGCTCATCATCAAGAAAAGAAAAAGTAGTACCAAATGGAAAATCTACTTGTTAGGCAACTTTAGATTTCAAAACCATTGCTAATGTAAGCTGTCACTCCTCAGAAACAGCATTGCAAGAAATTGCATTGAAGATTAATCCAGAAGCTTCCCAGAATTGCTACCCAGTGACAGTTGATGAAGTCTGCAGAGAAAGTTTGTCTCCTGGACACAAATGGTGATCTGAATTGCCCCATTCCTTCATTCTACTGTATTTTTCTGTTAACCAAAATGGGATCCTACTGTTTGCTTAGTTCTATCACATTAAAATGTATTTGATGAAAATGCAGCAGATGTTACTTGATTTTCTATCATGGCTCCCTTTCGTAGTGTGGCAAGTCAGTTGCAATACTAATCCATTTATTAATTTCTGTATTGATTAGCAGAATAAAGCTAAGTTTTGAGTGGCAGCCAGCACATTTTGTTAGATGACTTATCCTGTGCTGTATCCTCTCATCCACAGACACGAGACTTTACATAAATACGTGCAGTTGTGAAAGTTCAAACAGGAATGCATGGCTATTTCTCATTAACAAGAAAAGTGACGGGACATCCCTTAAGCTGGTGTCCCCTGCCTTAATTCCTCCACATGGTTAGAGGAATAATATATTTTACGTACTTTCGTACTAATTGGAAGCTTGATTTTTGCTAACTGTTGAGCAGGAAAAGACATTCACTGAAATAGCCTGGCATCTGAGAACCCAGTATTTCTCTGCACTTGTCCCTGAATACTGCTTAGCCTGCCTCTGAGCTTGAAATTCCTGAAAAATGCCAAAGCTCTTATTTTTCCAGCCTGAGTATTGTTTAATGAGAAAATGAAGAAACAAAGCAACACCATCAGCCAGAACCAAAGTATATTATCATGTAGGAAAGCGTTCACAGCTCACAGCTCCATCTGCTCTACCAGTGAACATTAAATATTTTTCAAAAATTCTAAGCAATTAGAAAAAAATTATGAACTTAGACGGTGGCTAAGGCATCATTTCATTTTTAACATCATACTTCAAATGGATTCCTATTACTATAGCACCCAGAAAGCTAAAAATAGTACATGAACAGTAAAGACAAGCTGAAAATCAGATCTAATCTGGGAAAGAATTACATATGCACAAACATATTTGCACACAAGCAGTTGCAAGCTTATAGATTCCACCCTGAAAATGCATATAACCATATTGAATTTTAACTTCTTGGATGCTGACAATTTTAATGTATCACCTTGTGGTAATAATCTCCAGCATACATATATTTATTGGGCACACGTCTGAGGTGCTTCCTGAATTAGATTCCAAGCGATTACCTGTACCCCAAAGCTCCAAGACATGATTGCTCCGTCTGAAAACTAATTTTCTGTAATAACTGGAAAGTCACCAGTATTCTGACAACTGCTAGCCAAAACTGTGACACAAATGCATTATTATCAACAGCTACTGTCACACTATCAAAATATTGTGTAGATGTGCAGCTATTGTATATTGGTGTAGCATCATATATTGTGCAGCTATCAGTCCTAGAGGCATTCAGCCATGCAACCTGACAGTTCTGAAAAGAGAATTAGCCACACTTAAAACAAAATTTAAAATGTCACCTCTTAGAAGTAAATAGAATAAAAACACTCAGAGATTGCGGATGTTTGGCATTGGTCCTAAAGACATGAAGAAATGTAGAGAATGTTAATAAAAGAAGGAATCACAAAATGAAGGGCTTTTTAATTGTAACGCAGAGCATCATAAGATCTGTACTTCCCTGCTTCACACCCAGCTTATATATAGGTATGATTAATCTATGCCTGGGAACCTAATGGTTGCAGCTGCATTTGGGGATTTCTATGATTTTTAAAGGCCATGGTTTGAAATGCTAAAAAACCCCCAGAAACATAAAGCAAGTAGAATGGGTGCATTATGTAGAAAGCCTGAGAAAGAGCTCTGGGAAGTCTTAATGTGGACTACACTGCACAAAGTATTGGAAGACTAGAAATTTTATTTCTACACATAAACACATAAACATAACGTATATTCCCAGTATAATAGGATAATACATATATTTCCATGCTCAACATAGCTCCCCATGAGACCTGACTATGTCCTATGCGAAACACATACTTGCAGTGCTGCAGGTGCAGACAAGACACAGAATTGCTTTTATTGTTTTAGGAATTTGTCTAATTCACAGCACTCAGCTTCTTATAGGTTGGGCTACTGCTTAATTGCTAGAGTGAATGTTTCTTTCTCTAACACTTCAGGGTGCTGAAAGCTACTATTGGACATGCAGTAAGTGTTGAAAATAACCTGAATCGAGAACTACTGAACAAATTGTCAAGGGCTGAAAAGCATAGTTAGGGTTTGGGGGCATGCAGAACTCTTCTGAATGAATAAGAAAATCAGGACAGTTCCTATAAGATAGTGTTGTATCTGTTGGCTTTACAAATTCACTGACACTCTCCTGTGGAGTTTCCTTGCTAAAAAAGAATTTAATGTTTATCCAATCCAAAGCCAATGGCCTCTGCTCTGGCTGCTCTCTTTAAACATTTCAGGTAGTTCTCCTGCTTACTGCTCTTGCCAACTCATTTTCTGATTAGAAGATACTGTTACGTTTACACTCTGTCGTTATCTTTTACTAGCAAACGTTGTCCAACGGGACATTCCCTGCTAAGGTAATGCTGTGCTCACGGTTCATCTTGGCTATAGAAACATCCTGGACCTCTGTTTAAATCAACGCTAACAGAAAATCTATTGTGCTTTTCACTGTAAGTTTGATCCAGTTCTTAGCTTTAGAGATGTTAGCAGCATCAGTAAGAATAAATAAGACCAGGGTGTGCATGCAAAGAAAACGATGTCTGAGCCACATAATCCATAAAACACATTGTGTATGAAAAGAGATTAAAGACATGGTATAGCAAAACATTCAAGATCCAATACTAATAAAAGGGTTGACCTCCCCATAACTCTGCCTGCCTTCCCAATCAGGATTTCTGTATTGGCATCTAATTATCTAGCTCTTCATTCACCCCTCTAACTTTCCATCATGAAGGAGTCAATGGAGAGACTACCATTAAACGCAGAGCATGGAGCTCATTAACTTTATTGGTGCAGACACACATGTCTCTCTTGTGTACTTCGTTCTCTGTTGATTCTTTATATACTGTATCTCTTTTTTTCTGCTCTTGTTTTCTTGGTTTATTTAAAACGTAAAATGTAAAGAGCAGCTACTCTGTCATCCTGTGTCTTTGTATGGTATCTAAATCAATGGTGCCCTGCTGGGTTACTGCCTCTATCACTGCAATACAAATAATAATAATACTGATCGTATCTTCTCAGCTCTGCCTCGTATAGAAAAGGACACTTAGAAGCCAGTTGCATAATAGCAATAAACATGAGGTATCATATAATAGATCTTCAAAGATACATCAATAATATATTTCAAATCACTGCTGCTTGTGCAGTGTTACTGCAAGGGAAACTGCTGGGGAAGAGGAATGCTCTGAAAATATCCATCATCTTTTACTGTCTGTGTAAATGTTTTGAAGATGGGCTGTAAAACTGCATTAAGTTTACAATAAATTTTGAGGCTCCTAACCTATTACAAAGTGCCAAATGCCAGCGTTCATCCACTGAGGCACTGGGCTGCCGTTTTAGTAAAGCTTTTACGCTTGCTTCCCCAAACAGCAGCACCGCATTTCACTTTATTTCACTTTATTTTGTGATTTCCAGTTGCTGCCCAGTGGCAGGCTGGTTTGGGAGGACAAGTAGGAAAGTCAGAAGAACAAAACTGCAGGAGAATCTTCAGTGATCAAGTGGAGTGAGTAAAGTAATAAAAATTTTTGGTTCTAAGTTGTATTAAAGAAAATGACCAGAAAAATATATTTTAAAATATTTTTGTGCACGGTCTGTGTGAATATCTCCCCATGGAGACTGGGAGATGCTATATATGACAGAGCAGATAATTTGGTTTTCCTCAGTTATTTAGAAGCAGGGGAAATGCAGATATCTACCTGACCAAGAAGTTAAGTCCTCTCTTACTGCTGATCTCTTAGCAATCTTAGTCAAGTTTTGCAAGGCTTGACCATGCTGCGCTGTAGGAAGCCAAGAAATATCAAGATGATCATCTAGATAATGCTACAACAGGCTTTTTCCCTCTGGAGGACAAGGTTTGTAGGATAAGCTACAGGCTAGCTTTATGCTCACCAACCCCTGTAGCCCCCAGCTGTTTTTCAAAGAAGAGAGTGCTGCATGCTCAATATTCTGGTTCCTTTAGTGTTCTTTAATATTGTCCATCATCCACTTTGAAGCAATTTTTCTGTCTCTGGGAAGGATGAACACAAGGTGTAGAACCTATTACTTCTTCTAATAAGCATATATTCCCTTGAAAGCCGCACATTGAGAAAGCACCCTGAGCAGAGCCTTTCCCCACGCCAAGGGGAGGGCAGGCAGAGGGGCTGGGTGAGCACGGGGACCTCACGTGCGGGAGCTGGGGCTGTGCCCTGGAAAGCTGGCTGGGGTAGAGATCCATCTTTAGTGCAAGTAATTGTGTCTTTTATTCTTTATTTTCATGCCATTTTTCAAAACCTGAGCAGACACTGTACTAGCTGCCTTTGCAAATATGGGTAAGCATACAGAGATAGCTAATTAAAAGTAAACAGCTCTATATTTAAGGAAGTTAAATCTAATAGACATTTAAATCAGTTTTCATAATGTTGTCACTTGAAGGTTGTGCCATTTAGTATAGAGCAGGTAAGTATTGAATCCTAGTTACAGTGGGGATGGGGCTTAAAAACATAACTACCAGCTTTATGGAGAATTATACCTAACGTAAGTCCAGGGAAGTATGATTCAAGTGCTTGTACATACACCAGAAATGTGATTCACAGTCAGATAATTGACCATTCTGTACATTTTGGCATTCAGTGACCTCCTGTTTTTCTTTGTGGCTTAAACCTGTAGAGAGCAGATAACCCAAGGTTAAAAGGTGAACGTAGAAAATGCAAATTAGGCATTTGCCCACGAAAGCATTTTGCTGCCCTCTAAACTTGCATTGAAATCTCAGTTCATTTAGAAGGTCCAAGATCTCATTATCTTGGCCATGCAAGGAGGAACAAGTTGATGCAAAGCATCGGACTCTGTTGGACTGCAAAAAGGTTAGCTTATCTGGGAACACAAGTGGGTGATAAATCACTCAAAGCACCTAATAATTCTTTCTATTGCTGTTCTCAGCTAATGGAGAGGACTAAACCCAGGGGGGATCGTCCCTCACCTGGCAATTTTTATTCTCTGAACTTGGCTCTTTTGAGTGAACATCTTCCTACTAATGTG
>JANHGO010000043.1:27123437-27159070 GCA_024606505.1 Aquila spilogaster | reverse complement strand
GGGGCAGTCAGAGGTGGGGTCAGCACTAGAAAAGTAAAAGAGTACTAGAAGAGGAAAGAGATCTGCTTCCTTGTAATACAAAAACATGACTTGTCAAGTCAGGTGAGCATTTGAGCATGCTTGCACCCAGTACTTAACAGGAATAACCTGCCTGATGCCATCTGACATCCCAGGAAAACAGATGGCTGTGGGATGCGTTGCATCCTTCGGAATGTTTGAGACGGTACATTGAGAAGTGGGCCATCAACAGACACTGATTTAATACCTGACGTTGGTGAAAGCTCTCTTTGGAATTCAGAATCTTACAGTGCAGCAAATAATCAGCACATACATACTGAAGGTCTCTGTAAATGAGAACGCAAATCTGTGTTTTCCAATTCAACTAACATATTTCCTACTTTCCCACCTGATTTCCATATTGTCTCTCTCTCTCTACTCAGAGATGCATCCGTATTATTTAATACTTTCCATCCATCAGTCTCAAAGCTTTTCTCAGATTGAATTGAACATGTGGTCAGCAAGCAAACTGGCCAGCCCAGGGTGTCCCCTGCTTGCAGAAGGTCCTTGGACACCGTACCTGTGCTAGCAACTTGGGGTACTGTGCTGTGGACCCTGAGGTTCCTCCCAGCTGCTGCTGCTCTATGGCAGCCAACAGTACCACAGCAGTGGCTGCTGGGAGAGGACATGGCACCTCTTGGTGGGAAAGAGGAGCAGTCAGTAAAAACAAAAAGTCCTTTTTTTCCATACTTCATTTTCTGAATGGAAAAAAAATAGATCACATGAACTTTCACTTTTTCACTCAATGACATCATACAACAGTTCCAAGCCATAGCTACTGGGCTTCTTACAGCTCTCTCTTTACACTCTGTCTCTTTTTCTTGCTCCAAAATACCATCAATGCTTTCTACATATATAATTATAAAGCAGTGTGAAAAGGATTAGATCAATCTCACGTTTAACAACAGATTTCATGGCCGTTGGATCATGAAGACTGGAGCCAAGTTACAAGAGAGAGCGGTGCTCATCCCTGGGTGGCAGAGCAGCTGATTTTATACCACCACTGTGAATGAGATTGGGTGGAATTGTGTCACAATTGGTACAGACGAATGACCTGTGGCGTTACAGGATTTGTGCCGCTCTGGCTTTAATTAACCTCCTATACGAGCGAAGGCAAACAAGAAAGAACGCTCTCCTTTTGAAAGGAGTATTCTTACAGTAATTAAATACAGATTAATACATTTCATAGCGTACGGTTTTGTGGGTGACATGGGCACTATTTTTACAGCTGTTCTTTAGAGGAAGAATAAGTTTCTCTTCATTAAAGACTAATAAGTGACATTACATTTAAGTGCTTGCATTAGATATGCTTCTTTGAATTTAATGATGGGGCAATGAGGCCTTTAATTAAATAGTTAAAAATTTCTACTGGGAGAAACAAAAACAAATTTACCTACAGGTTTTCTTCCCAATACAAAAGTAAACCAGAACCCATCTGGTAGGTAATCAATGCTCTTATCCATAGAACTAAACCTCATACTGTGTTGCCTTTAAAAATGTGGTTTTCGTTCCTAAAATCCATATAACGCGTGGAGGAAACTTATCGCTGGGATGTAGAGCTACATTCAGTAATGCCTGTCTCACATCTTTACACAAAATTTTAAGACGAAGAGGTGATAGGAAAATACATCTGTTCAGATACTTTCAATGCACACCCAGCTCTCTGACACAGATCAGTGACTTGTTATAAGCACTACCCTGGCATATTTTCTGTCATTCTATAAATATTTTTCATTTGAATTTCATTCATTCAATTAGGGTCCTTGTAGATAGGCTGTAAGTGTTATCAGAATTGCAGAAGAGGCTGAAAATTGGCTGTTACCTTATCATGGTAACCACAGACTTGTGTGATGGACTTGTCACGTGTAGTAAAAACCAAGTTGCGTGGGTTTCATTAATTTTTCTTGATAAAATTTTCAAGTTTAATATAAAATTAGCAAAGTTTTCTATATGCTTGAGCATGAACAAGGAAAGAAAAAATAGCGTCAGATAGAAAAACCTACTTATTTCATAACTTTGGTTGGTGTCAACTGTTATTCCTTAAAAATAGTGCTGCAATAAAGTGCACTGAAGTGTAATTTGGGACCTTCTTGGAACTGTCAGTAGTTGACAGCCAACAAAGCCTGCAGAGGAAGTTTGTCTCCTGGACACACGTGGTGAGCTGACCCACTCCACTTCATTCCACTGTATTTTTCCATTAACTGAAATGGGATCCCACTGTTTGCTTATTTTTAATCACATTAAAGTTTGTTTAAGGAAAGCACGACAGACGTGACTCCATTTACTATCACAGCTCCCTTTAGCAGAACAACCCGTCAGTTGAGATACAAATCCCTTTATTAATTCCTGTATTGATTAGTGGCATAACGCTAAGCTTTGAGTGGCAGCCTGCGCATCCAGTAGGTGAGTTTGCCTGTTCTGTATCCTCTTGTACACGAACAGAAGAGCTTACATAAACATGTGCAGATGTGAAAGACTGAACAAAAGAGCACAGATATTTCTCACTAATGAGAAAGGAGATGGGATTCTCCTTCAGCTCCTGAAGAGCTGAAGACCTCAGTTCTTGTGCATGGTTAGAGGGGTAGTACATTGCGTGTACTACCATACTTATACAAAGTTTGATTTTGCTTAATATTGAGCAGTCAAAAAGAAAGAGTTTGGCATCTGAAAATCTGATCTCTCTCTTTGTTCATCCTCAAACACCCCTTATCCTGCCTCAGGCCCTGAACTTCTTGAAAAACACCTGAGTTGTTGTTTTCCCATTCTGCATGTTGTTGAATGAAGAAATGAGGAAAAGCAACACCATCAGCCAGAACCCAAGTACGTTATCACGTAGACAAGCATTCACAGCTCACTGTTCCATCTGCTCTACCAGAAAATATCACTTTTTATCAACTAGAAAAAAAAAATATATGAACTTAGATAGTGTCTAAGCAATCATTTAATTTTTAACACCATAGTTGAAATGGATTCATACTCCTGTAACACTCAGAAAGTTACAAATAGTACATGAATAATAAAGAGATGCTGAAAATAGATGTAACACAGGAAAGAATCGCATACTCACAAACATATTTGCACGCAAGCACTTGCAAGCTTATAGTTTCCACCCTAAAAATGTGTATAACCATATTGAATGTTAACTTCTTGGATAGTGACAACCTCAGTGTATCACCTCACAGCCACATCTCCAGCATACATATATTTATTAGGCACATCACTAAGGCTCTTCCTGAGTTAGCTTCCAAGTGATGACTACCTGTACCCCAAAGCTCTGGGCCACAATTGCTCTAATAACTAATTTTCTGTAATAACCAGGCATTCACCAGCATTCTGACAGCCATTAGCCAAGACCATGACACAAATGCATTATTTTCAACTGCTGCAGTCACGCCACTAAAATACTGTACAGATGCACAGCTGCTGTGTATTGGGAATTAAGGACTGGCCCCACTTGAAATAAAATTTCAATGTGTCATCTATTAGAAGTAAATAGAATAAAAAAGATCAGTAATTGTGGATGTTTGATAGTGGTCCTGAAGACGTGAGGAAACATGCATCGTGAAGTAAAGGAAGGAATCACAAAATGAAGGGTTTTTTAGTTGTCACACTAAGACCATCCATAAGGTTTACGCTTTCCTGCTTCACACCCAGATTATACGCAGGTGTGATTCATCTGTGCCTTGGAACATAACAGCTGCAGCTGCATTTTGGGATTTCTGTGATTTTTAAAGGCCAGGCTTCGAAATTCTATGGTTATATAAAAAAAATGATACGCAACCCGAGTAGAATGGGTGCGTTACGTAGAAAGCCTGAGAAAGTGCTCCTGAAAACCTTAATGGAGATCACTGCACAAAGTATTAGAAAACTAGAAAAATTATTTCAACGTATAAACACGTATTCCCACTACAATATGATAATACATATGCTGAATGTAGCTCCCCATGAAAGCAGAGTACATCCCACACTAAATACACATTTGCAACTCTGGAGATGTTAAGACACAAACTGCTTTTACTATTATAGCAGCCGGTCTAATTTACAGTACTCAGCTTCTTAAAGCTTAGGTTAATGCTGAACTGCTACATGAACATTTCTTTCCCTATTACGCTGTGGGACTGAAAGCTACTACAGAACCTGCAAAAAGCACTGACAGTAACCTGGACTGAGAACTACGAAATAAATGGTCAAGAGCTGAAAAACAGATTTAGGATCTGGAAACAGGTAGAACCTTTCCAAATAAGGAAATCGGGGCAGTTCATATATGACATGGCTGTAACCTTGCTTCACCATGCCACTGGTGTTTTCCCCTGGACTCTCCTTGCTGCTGCGCTTTCTGGCTGAAGCAAAATTTAGCATGTATCCAATTCAAACGCGATGGCCTCTGCTCTGGCTGCTCTCTTTAAACATTTCAGGTTGTTCTCCCGCTTGCTGTGCTTGCCAACTCATTTTCTGATTAGGAGATACTGTGACATTTACACTCCATCGTTATCTTTTACTAGCAAACGTTGTCCAACGGGACGTTCCCTGCTAAGGTAAGGCTGTGCTCGCAGCTCATCTTGCCTATAGAAACATCCCGGACCTCTGCTTAAATCAACGCTAACAGAAAATCTATTGCGCTTTGCACTGTAAGCTGGGTCCAGCTCTCAGCAATAGCGATGTTAGCAGTGTTAGTGAGAATAAATCAGAGCAGAGTGCACGGACAAAGAAAACAGTGTCTGAGCCACATGTGCTATAAAACACCTCGTGTTTGAAAAGAGATTAAAAACATGGTATAGCAAAACATCTGAGAGTCAATAATAACAGAAGAGTTGACCCCCCCATAACTCTGCCCACCTTTCCAATCAGAATTTCCTTATTGGCATCTAATTATCTAGCTCTTCATTCATCTCTCCAACTTTCCATCATGGTAGAGTCAATTGAAAGACTACCATTAAAGGCAAAGTAAGGATCTCATTAACTTTACTGGTGCAGTTACACATCCATCTCTTGTGCTCTGCATTCTCTGTCAACTGTTTATATATTGTATCCCTTTCTTTCTGATCTTGTTTTCCTGGGTTACTTAAAATGTAAAACTAAAGAGCAGCCACTCCGTCATCCTGTGTCTTTCTACAATATCTACATCAATGGTGTCCTACTGGGTTAGTGTCTCCTCTCACTGTGATACTACTACTACTAATAACACTGATCATATCTTCTCAGCTTTGTCTCATATAGAAGAGGACACTTAGAAGCCAGTTGCATAATAGCAATAAACATGAGGTATCATATAATAGAACTTCAAAGATACATCAATAATACATTTCAAATCACTGCTGCTGGTGCAGTGTTACTGCAGGGGAAACTGCCAGGGAAGAGCAACGCTCTGAAAATATCCATCATCTTTTAGTGTCTGTGTAAATGTTTTGAAGATAGGCTGTAAAACTGCATTAAGTTTACAATAAATTTTGAGGTTCCTAACCCATTACAAAGTACCAAACGCTGGTGTTCATCCACTGAGGCACCAGGCTGCAGAGCCCATATCAGCTGCTCTTTCTGCAGAGCTGTTATGCTTGCTTCCCTGAACAGCAGCATTGCATTTCACTTTATTTTTCTATTTCCAGTGGCTGCCCTGTGGCAGGTTGGTTTGGGAGAAGTAGGAATATCAGAAAAAACATAACTGCTAAAGCTTCTTTGTCTAAAGAGAGACAAAGCCTTCGCAGACATTGTACTCTGTGCCTCTGCAAATATGGGTAAGCACACAGAGATAGCTAATTAAAAGTAAACAACTGTATATGTAAGGAAGTTTAATTTAACAGGCTCTTAAATCAGTTTTCATAATATTGTCATTTGAAGGTTGTGCCACTTAGAGCAGAGAGCGTTCTGGTGGGAATGCAGCTAAAAATGATAACTCCTGGCTTCATGGAGAATGACACCTAACATAAGCACAGGGAAGTACGACTCAGGCACACGTACACACACCAGAAGTGAGAGTTGTGGTTGGATAATTGGCCATTCTGTATTTTTGGCATTCAGAGACCTCCTGTTTTTCTTTATGACTTAAATTCATGGAGAGCAGATATCCCGAGGTTAAGAGATGAACTCAGAAATGCAAATTAGGCATTTGCCCAAGAGAACGTATTGCTGCCCTCTAAACTTCATTGAAATCTCAGGTCTTTTAGAAGGCCCAAGATCTCATTATCTTGGCCATGCAAAAAGGAACAACTTGACACAAAGCATCGAACCCCATTGGACTGCAAGCAGGTTAGCTTATCTGGAGATGCCAGCAGGCGATAAATCACTCAAAGCACCTAATAATTCTGTTTCTGCTCTCAGCAAAGCACAAGGGCTAAACCCAGCCCCCGTATCCTAACCGACTTGGTACTAATCAAGTAGCAGAGATTTTCTACAAGCTTTCTCTCATCTGATGCTGATAGATGAGCACTTTTTCCAAAGAAAGATAACAAAAAACTTCTCAGACTTCCGCAAGTCATTTTCTCCTGGCATGCTCAAAGTCTTCCTATAAATCTGATTCTTTAGAGAACAGATCTGCCAGTTCAAAACAGAACCAGAGCTCTATGATGTAGAGCTGATGGTGGGTTTGTTTTTACCCACTTCGAAATAGTACCGAGTTGGATAATGATTAAAATTGTATTTGTTTAATTAGCACCAGTTTTGTTCCTATGATGTAGTTAGAACGAACTTCTGACAGATATCGGTGGATCTGAAATGAATATCAATCTGAGGTTTGGATTTAAAGTCTTTCTGGAAAAGCACGGAAGGAGGAAAGCAATCAGTCATGCCACTCACAGCAGTCTGAGCTTTTAACAAGTGGATGTTAGATCAGAACTGAGATTCAGCCACGAGTCTAACAGAATTGTGCATAAATAGCTTCATCTACCCAATGCATTAGAAATACTTAATGGTGAGAAATCACGTACACTCCCATATTCACCTCTGCAAATCGCTAGATACGTGTCGTGAAATGTTTTTATTTTCTGGGTAATGTTAATGTGAAATCAGTTTAAAAAAGTAATAATAATAATAATAAATTCAATGAAATGATTCATGCCTGTACTGAAGCTATTTAAAGGCGGATAGGGAAGCAGCTATTCACCCCATGAAGAAGCTCTGGCTGAGTTTCTAGCAGAGACTGAAGGAGTACATCTTAGGTGTCACCACGGGCGGCAGCTACCACCATGGTTCCCAGCACACCTCAGGGCTGGGTGCACCTAGGAGCTCCCTGTCGGGTGGTTTGCTGCTTTATATAGGAAAGCAATCAATTTAGAAACTGCTATCTGAAGTGAAGCAGAGAACAAAAGTCATTTACAATGAATAAAAGATTTGTTAAAATGTCCAGCACCAAATGAAGCTCCACTGTCACGGACATCATCACTGCTATTGGAAAGCATAAGTATACTCCCATATTGTCTCCTATTATTCATTACAAACCCTATCCAAACAGAACATTCTTGGTCAAAATGGAGATTAAAAAAACATATTAATAAAACAGCTATTTATGTGCTAAAACTTTTCCTTTGATTCAGTATTAAGAAATGAAAATAAGTGTTTAATGAAATGAAACAAGGGGCTCTCTGATCAGTATTTTGTAGTCAAATTAGATACCAACACAGTTCTGAGTACAAAGTAATGTTAATAAATAGTCTGCTCCATCAGTTGACTTTGTAGAAAACTTTTGCTGCTGCTTCATCTCTTCTCATACTTCTGAAGTTCAAAAGAGGAGCTTTCTTCCTTTACCACAGACAGACCTTTCAAACTCATGCTGGTGTTTACTTCTATATTTTAACCTATATGCACCTGAAAACCCAGGGCTAGAGGATGAGAAGCCTGTACTGGTTTTTGAAGGCACCTCTCCAGCAGTGGCTGAGTCAGGATGGGAAGAACCAGAGCTAACAACTGCATTGAAACAGGAGGCTGGAACTAACAAATGGAAGGAGAAACTGAAGAAGACAGAACGATTAAGTTATAAAGCAGAGGAACTGAAGGTAATTAGGGGTGGAAATGTGAAAAATGACTGCATGGTCATTGTACAACTAACACGCTCCATACCTTCACAGTCAAACCCTGTGTGCCAGAGGTAAAGGTGGTTAGTTGTAGGTCTGGGAATCCAGGGGGGGTTTGTCGTGATGTAATAGATGCGTCTGAACACACATCACCATTCTTTCTGGAATAAATCAATCAAGTCTGGAGGGTTGCCAAGTCTCCTTTTGAAGGCAGCACATTTCCACTTCCTATTCCATTTCACAGACTAGATGCCATGTACTTATTCCAAAATCCATAGAAATCATTGGAAAGATTCCCAGAACATTTATGGGATGTTAGACTGCTCTTGTTGCGAAGAAGGGCTTGGTTCTGCAAGGTGTGATTCCCTGAATTTTGCAACTCAGAATTTTTTGCTTAATTCAGTGAGCAGTTTTGCACTTGTAGCTCTGTCCAAAGCCCACTGAAATTAATAAGAAGCTTTCTGTCGACCTTAACAGGCTTTGCATTGTGCTCCATGTGAAAAACAGTTCACTGACTTAACCAAGGAATATTTATAAACTGAAAGCCAAAGAAAGCTTGGAAAAGAAAAATCTTCCATTTCATATAGTATCCATTTTAGTGCCAAAAATATAATAAAAATCCTGCAACATTTTCCTCTTTATCATCATCTTCTTTACGAGCTTCATGAACCTCATCTAAAAGGTGCTCGAGGTAAAAAATATTATCATTCTGATGAATGCCAGCCCTCTGACACGAGGAAGAAGCCTTTTATTCTCTGACAATGTCCCTGCCAACCTAAATAGAAGATGTAGGCAGAAAGCTTTGGGGAAACCCTGATGCTGATGAATCAGAGCTCCCTGCTGAGAGCAGCCTGATGATACCCACTATCTAAACAGTTTAGTAACTTTCCAGCAGGTAGAAGAATCGGGTTTGCCTTTTTGTAAGATTTTAAAAGGCTGAAGCCTGAACCCGACTCATAAGGAATTGAATCTGTGTCCCCTGTACGACTCCTTCCAGTGTTTTCACTCTTAAATTTTAAGCAGATACTCTTTTGTTGAAGCTGTCACCCCACATTGCTGGCTGTGCTGGGGGCTTCCAAGGGGAAAGACACTGCATTCTCAGGGGCCGGGGACTTGCTTTTGGAGGGCTATGTTGTCTTATAAGTCAAAAGATCTCCCTTTTGATTAAGCACCTCCAATACTTTATGTTTCTGATTGATTGGTAATAGAGCTAGGATGACACCTGCCTTAATTTTGTATGACATTTTTGCATTGTATGGACATTGATGACATCCAGAGCATTACAGGAAAAATAACTGTAACAGAACATATGAGTCAGTATTGTAAAAATCCCAACACCATTTATTTATTCTTTGTTGTTAGTTACATTTTTTTCCTGCAATTCTACTACCTCTATCCCTATATAAAATGTATTGCAGCAGCTGTATGTTTCAGATTATTTCTATGACTGTAGAGCCTAAAAGACTTCATATCAAACTGGGGATTCATTACAGCAGGCACTGAATGAACTTATTTTCTTAGCAGGAAAACCTTATATGTGAAGTCAAGCTGGAGGTGAAATCACTGCTTCCATCCTACATGCACATTGTTTTTACATGCTGATAGCAGATAACATAAATAAGAACTTTTTTTCCCCTCCACAATAAGTGAAAGGTTTTCACTCCAAGGAGATGACATTGTTGTATGGGAAGCAGAGGTACAAAAAAACAGAGGTGAACTCTCCAAAACATCAACGCATCCCTGCAACCTAGGATGGACTTCCTATAGAAAACGTGGAAAAATTGCTTTTATGTGCACTGGTGACTGGAAATAACTCAATTCTTCCTTTCTGGTCAACAAGAAATTACTGTTTAAGAACTTCAGATAACAAGAACTGCCTCTGTGCTCAGTTCCACATCCAGGGCCCTTCTGCCTGACCTACATGTCTGGGGGCTGCATTATCACTTAGAAGAGAGGTTTGATGTCACTCAAGGAGAATGGGATTTCTCCCAGCCTGCAAGGCAGAGTGCATATTAGAGTTTATTATTAAATATTTTGGCTGGTCTATCTGTGTTTCTCATTTTATCCCCAGTTTGGTAACATGTCATGTATACTATATTATTGCTGAGTTTAGAGCACAGAACAAGATCAAGCCTTGAAAGGACAATTTCTTTCAGGAAAGTGGAAAATTGGCAGGAGAAATCACTTCTGCTTTCAGACGCAATGGCAGGAGCAGATGCTGAGTGCATATTGTGCAAGGAGAGCGACACGGGAGAGATTGAAAGGGAAACTAAGATAGAGATCACACATAATCTGGAGAATTTTAGAAGCAGGAAATGCAGACTGTCCAGCTACTGCTCAAACACAAACTGGAGCTGACAAGGTGAAGGAAGAAAGAGAGTATACTTCAATCACTTTACATGAAGGAAGCTTACTATATAGGTGCCCAAACGGGGGATATTTAGGAAGTAGATGAAGATACGAGTGTGCTATCTTTAAAAATTAAGCAGAAGAGTTGTTGGTATGAAATGGTTTGCCGTGGCACAGAGGACAATTTGCACGAGGTACTGAATCAAAACTCCCAAGCTGAGGAAAAAAATATCAAGAAGAGAACAACTGCAGCCGTCAAGAAATGGTCATTAGAAGAGATTGAATGTAAGTATCAGAGTTTTTAAATCTGAGGGTGCTGGCTTAGCCAACAGATCAACTTCAGGCAAACCAGTCAGACTGTGATGAAACTGGGTTAGCATGGGCACCTGGCCATGGTTCAGGAGTGTCTATTAAGTCTGGTAGCCTGTACCTGAGGCTGGTGCCAGCCCCAGTGCATGAGAATAAAACGTGAGGGCAAAACGTTCTCCCACCTTGCTTGTAAACACACTTTAATTAGCTTACTTCTCCACACCCCAAACCGCAGCATCCAACCAAAGGCATAGGGATTTCATAACAACAAACGCAAAATGGCTCAGAGTGCCTAAGTTACAGGTGTAGCAAAGCTTAAAAACCCTTGTAAACCAAGGGCTGGAGAAAAGTCAGCCAAGTGTTTTAAAATATTTTCCTCACAGTTCATAATAATCCTTCTAGAAGCTTGAAATCTGTTTGCTTACCAAATATTCATTAGCTAATATTTATACAGTGCTTTGAAAATGTAAAGCACTAAATACACGCTAATTATGATTATAATTACTTCTTATTATCAAACTCTTTCTTCTCTTTGTTCTGTGTCACTGTGCCTATGAGGAGGCACAGAGGTTGCTGCCCTGGAAGCATCTTTGCCTCTTATAGGACTGAATTAAAAGCATTTGTTTCCTGAGGAAAGAAAAAAAAGAGGAGAGTAACAGCCAGAATGGGCTGCAGGTGGATGGGAGAGACAGCAAAAACACAGCATATCAGATTCACCAGGGCTTTTTGTTATATTTGTCACCACAAGCCTGATCCAATGGGGTCCATACATCACACCCTGTCTGGAAGACAGGCAGCAGGATTAATGCCTTGCTTTCCGAGGGACAAATGATGGCCTGTTGAAGGGCTGTAAGAAGCCATGTTCAGCCCGGTCCTGCTGGGAGGATGGCATCACACTGTGGGACAGTGCAGGAGCACTGCCTTCACCCTGGGGCACCATCCCCACTCACCTGCCTGAGGATCACTGCTTCACCAGCACCTTCACTACGCAGACAGTACACTGCATTGCAGCTGCCTGCTTGATATAGCATAGAGAGGGTGGAAAAAAATCCCATTCTACTAATGCCGGACTCCTTTTCAGATTGCTTGGCACTGACACATGCAGGCCCATGTGCCCAGCCTCCTCCTCCCATTGCTCTCTGCAGCTGTGTCTGCAGGCCTTATTTCTCCCGCAGTCCCTATTCCCCCAAGCGATTCAGTGCTTTGCTCCCACTATCTAAAATTAAACTTGGCCATTGCCTGGCAGCCCCTGCCCTGGCTGCTGCCAGCACCACACACTGCTGCTCCCCTCGCTTCCCAGGGGCTCCACTCAAGTGTTTGCCACGTGCTTCCTCTGGCATGCTTGCAATGGATGAGGGATGAGTTTTTAATGTGAACACACATGCATATCTAAGAATGAGGGCAAATTGATGGCACTGGAAAATGAAGGCTTCTACAAGTTCGCAGGATGGAGAGAGGTTGGGGAGCTCTTCCACGTGCCAAGCAAGCCACTGTGAACCCTGGGAATGGGTGTTACCTGCCTGTGCTTATGCTCCGTTGCTAGAATAGCGTGGTAATTTGGGGAGTTGCTTTTATTCTTCCATCTTTATATGGTGCCCCATAGTTCCTAGAAGAATGTTAAACAGAGCTGCATGCGTTTACATAGTGCTTTCCTCCTTTCTTGCCTAGCACAAAGTGACACAAGAGCAATACCTTCTATAAATATCTGCTAAAAGGATCTACTAATAATTAATGCAGAGAACTCCAAAAGAGAAAGAAAACAGTGCTTCACAGCGAGAACTTTTAATGAGAATGTCATTGAGGCAATCACTCTGCAGACCACTGAGTGAACTGCAGGGCAGCCTCAACGATCCATGAACCTGAAGGATGGTGTCAGCTTCCAGCCTTCTTGGATGGCATATCTGCCCTGTGCTTTGAGAACACAACAGGCCATGCAAGGGGAAGGGTAAGTTTTGACCCACGCGTAAGAGACTTGCATGGGAGAAGACCAATGGAAAACATTTCAGCAGATATGGTCTACTGATCGGTCAGCATCAAGATCAGGCTGGTGGTTTTAGAGACAAGGGGACTACAGACCAGAAGCAACGCTGTACTTGTGTAAGCACCAGTTACGCAGGATGAAATTGCAAGGCAAGGTTTAACATAAGAGTGCAAGGAGATAACTGCCTCACAGAGGGCCTCAGGATTCCTATCCGGTCTTCTAAAATATTTTATTGTAAACAGTAAAACTGTACAGAAAATAAATTAGTAAAATAATTTTAGTGTGAATACACTTGTACTCAAAGATTTTATATTTGCTGTCCAATCAACTGACTTCCAAGTGTTTTACAGTGTTAAATGTTTGTATTAAGTGTATTAAGTATTCCTATCTTTCCAGTGCGAGTGGTGGTTTGTCAAGATTAGTATTAAGCACAACCGTTCTTTAAAAGTCAAGTATTAAGTTATGATCCCATCAGCTTTAGGGATTGAATGCCTGTAAGATGTGTAGAGGTAAGAGCCTGTTGATAACTTTCTAGCTCAGGATTGAAGAGAAAATAAAAAAAAAGATCATGGAAAAAATAAACCATGTATATAGAGCAGCATTAAACAAAATTAAATAATATGAGCGTGTGGTAGTTTGATGTTTAGTCTGGGATGTTTTACTGTGGAATTTCAACCAAGAGAGAATTTCCGAGGGAGGAAATAGGAAAAGGCTTTACACCCCCATACACTTCAGATGCTTAAGCACTGTTTGCGAGATGCTCTCCATTTCCATAAATGCAGATGAATACTGAATCCTTTGCAAGACAGGTGATCGCTGCCGTGTGATGATTTGTATCAGTTTTGCAGTGTCCAATTCTTTATAATTTCCAATGTTCTCATGAGATCCTTCTGCACTGAAGAAAGCTTTCACCTCTCAAAGTGATTTCCAATATTGATATTTCACAACTGAGGTCTGAGGATTAGGAACCTTTTCTCATTGTAGCATTAAACAAATATTTTAAGAAGCGTGGCGGTTTTCCTGAACAGAATGTAAGATGATGAATGACTTAATCTGACCCTAGGTAGGGCAAGTTATTAAAATAGAGGTCACATTTGTTTGGAAGGGAATGCTGTAACAGTAAATGAGTAGAATAGATCTGGAAAATTGAGAGAGAAATCTTGACTCCTTGGATAAATGCAGTACAATGGAAAGGAGAAAACCCTTGAATATTAGCCCTAAATCATAGAAGTCTTCCTTGACAACACTGGAGAGGTCCTGCAGAGAATGAATAGGCATTACAACATGCAGTGATGTGTCAACTCCCCAACTATTCTTTCTCCAAAAACTCAAAAGATTATTTTTGGTCATCTTCAGTAGCAGGACAATGCTTTGTCCAGAGAAGAGAAATTGCACATGTTGTGTACAGCCCATGAGTAATTTCTGCCATTCTTAAGACAGCTTTTTGTTGGCGGTAGAGATGCCAGCCGTCTGACAGAGGCTTCACTGTGTATTATTTGACTACTAGAGCAGTAAGTGGCAATAATTAAAGAAAAAAAAGATCTTGGGAGAAAAAGCCTTGGAGGGAAATTTAGAACAGGTAAGAAAGACATGAGAAAGGAAAGCAAAAACAGATTAGGTAATTTCTTAGCCGTGGAACACGTAATGGAGGAGCTGCAAAGAAATACAGCAGGTTGTTTGGGTATATTGCCAGAGGAACTGAATATAAATCAAAAAGGAAGCTTTGTTACAAATGCAGCTTTTCCTAGGGGAAGTTCTGAATTGGTCATCGCAGAATATCTTGCTGATAACAATGTGTTTTGAAAAAAGAAGAGTTTTAGGAGAGAAAGAAGTAAGTCAGAGACCTAGGTCATGGAGGAAAGGCTAAGAAAATTAATTGCATCCTTACTGCCAATAAGAAAAAAGGAGACTTCATAATAACTTAATTAGTGGTCATAAATAAATGATGAAGAACATGTATATGATCAGTCTTCACATTCTTATCACCTTGGCACCAAAACTCTGATGGGGAAAAATGCCTTCCATACGTGCACCTGAAGCAACACAAGGAGGCTATGAAAAATTCAGGACAACTGAATTGAAAGCATCTATCTTTTCTGCACGGACCTCTCTACAACGATCACAGAGCCAGACTGTGTTGCCTTCCAAAACCAAAAAGCCTTTGTAAAAGAGCTTTTTACATGGTTCTCCCAGTGTGAGTCAAATCCATGTAGTATCCCAATCAGAATTTTCCAATCACTGGGAAATAAGAAGCTTCACATACTTTTGAAGTAAAAGCAAGTTGAAAGGTTACTGTTTATTTCTTTCCTTTCTGGATCTTTGTCCTGTTTTGATGCAATGTCATACCAGAACTGGGCTGAATTACACAGCAAGACCATGAATGGTTTAAATTTCGGAAAAGAGTCTCATGAAGCACTCCAAAAGAAAAATACCTTGGTTTTGCCAGGTAGAAATGATAGCCACAACCATAATGGCAAGTGGTCGCATTGTGATCTTATCACATTCTCATTTAACACCTGAGTCTGAAGACTGGATTTGTGCAGCATGGCACAGGAGAGCGGCTCCAGGAGCATACGTTCCCATTTCACCTCGGAGTTCCAGCAACTCTTTCAAGTCTAACTTTGCAACTTATGCAGCTCAGCTGAAAGTATGGCCCCCAGCTGCACAGAGACTGTTCTACATGGCTTTGTTGAGGCTCCAGCCATGACAGACATGGGCTGAGGAGAGCAGGAAGGCCATGGGGTGACATTCCCTTGTGGAGAGCTGGAGCGGGCAGCCAGTCAGGGAGTCAGAGAAACAAGGCTCTGAGAAGGAATCAAAGGTCACCATGGGGCATCCCACATGCAAAAGATGAAAGAGAAGAAATCAATCATGTCCTCATCCCTGCTGGCAATGGCTCAATGGCATGCAGTGCACAACTTTCTCCGGCCCGAGCATCCATTATCCCTTTCCAGACAGCTTTTTCTGTTCTGCTCACAACGGAGTTCAAAGAAACAGGTGTAAAACCACGAGACAGCACTGAAGTGTATTGTTCAGATTACGGAAAGAGTATGGTTGCAGGAATAGCTTCATCTGCACTTAAAATGAAAACTTAAAGATATTCCACTACCAGCTCCAGTTATGAATTGCAATGAAAAGCAATTACTATAACTATGCAGCCTTCTTCCCTGGCTGCTCTCAGAACTGACCACTGGAAGTACATTGAGCCTTAGGGTAAGAAAGTTTCCTTTGGAAGAGATGAAACAGCACACATGCAGCCTATTTTTGTGCTCTTCAAAGTGTTAGTTAACAATTAAAGGAAGCCCATACCTAGTTATTTCCTCTGTTTCAATAGGGTTAAAAAGATAGCTTGGGGACTTCACGTGAAACTCCCCTCAGTTGCTCTTTGGAAGACAAAATAAAAAGATTAAATTTCATCCAAAATTCCTGCAGAAGTTGATTGTTCACTAGACGAGAACCCATTTCTGAAGCCCAGAAGCCCCCAGCAAAAAAAGCAGCAGCTGCAGCTCAGCTCATCTTTATTTCATTGAGCTCTGGCTGGACCATTTCCTGGTCTGCTTTCAGTTGCATGGGCCGGTCCTCACCATTGCACAAAAATCTAAGTTTTGTCAAGAACTAATGGAAATTATGTCTTCCTGATTTGTCAGCTGGCTGTCACGAGATTTCATCTCCACTTCTAGTTATGGTTTCACCCCTTAGCAAAGAATTGGAAACCATAAGAAGGTTTCTTGCCTTCCAATTTACAAGTACTCATGTGAGATCACAGCAAAGGTGGTCTTTGCAGTTTTGACTACTGAGGTATTTTATCAGTGATCATTTGTGCTGTTTGCAATGGTTGATGTACACAAAGCCCAGAGCTGCTACAGCTGCATCTAGTTGATGGCCTTTCGAGGATAGAAAAAAAATAACCTTTATAGCACCGGCCACCACCTTGCTTAGACAAGACTGCCTTGCACTGCATGCATGCATGCACAGACAGGAAGATACTCAGTACTTTGAACAGACATCAGGCATGACCTGGGAAGAAAAGCAACTGGCAGGCTGGGCAGGATCCTAGGAAGCTGTAAGCATTTTTCCCTAATGACTAATAATCAATTATTTGCTCTTGTAAGCTTGAGCAACTGAACAGCACATTAGCCTTTTCTGAACATGTTACCTGCATTTCATGCTGTTGTATAAATCAGGGTATGTTTTCCCACACTGTTTCTCAGCTGGTCACATATAAGCACAAAACAGTAAAATCTGTAAGGTCTTTTACAAGCAAGTACACCTGCTGCTCTCCAGCGACCACAGCATTTGCCTGAAATGACCCACCAAGGAATCCAAATGGTAGTTTTCTAGCTGTGGTTCATGCAAGATCCAAGTAAAAAAAAAAGCAAATATAGTTCCAGTAGGTTAAATTCCTTATGAAAGTGGCTTATACCTCACTTAAAAGATTCTTGATGATCTACAAATATTGAAGGACTGAAAACAGTGATTTAAGTACAGCAATGACTTTATAAACCAGCCAGTGTCAGAGCCTGAGCATCTCTGTAGGAACCTGCCTAACTAGGGCAAGTGCCTTGTTCAAGGACTTGGCTCTTTGATCATCACCAATGTAATTTCTCTGAAAAATCCATGAAAAGCATGCACTGACTCCCAGAAACACAAGCTCAGTTGCTTCAAAAGCAATAGGAAAGTGGAAACAGGAAAAGCAAGCTTTCTGCAGTGCAAGAAATTATTTATACAGGTGTTAATAGTGAGAATCCTAGAAATGTACAGAAAACTCAAGTTAATTCAGAAGTAATCCATAATCTTAAATATTGATGAAAAAATATAACTTTGTGATAGCAGATAGGGGCTCAGGAGAATTAGAGCATCCATAGAATCAAGACCCTTTCAGTTAAAGCAGTGAGTCATACAGATAATGAGTCTTTTACAAAGAAAGGCAGTATGGTTCATCCATTCAGAAACAATCTGTTTTCTGCACTTCCACACATGGCACCATTCATACAAGTTTGACTATTACTGCAATGCTGTAAACAACAGAGACGACAAAACAAGATGATAATGTCATTCTTAATTGGAAAGAAAAAGAGAGCGCTTGCCAGCATTCACTGCTGTCGGGATGTCGTGTTGCTGTAGAGAAGCTGCACATCACCCAACTCTTACCCCAGTACAAGTTGAGAGCAAGTCTACTGGCTTCAAATTTTGGGCTACGTTGGAGTGAGGATCTCCTGCAGCTAAGAACAGATTCCCATTTTCTGTAGGCTACGCAGCAAGTTCCTTTCCAGAGATTCAGCCTGCTCATCTCAGCAGCAGCTGCCCATCCGCCCTCCCTGCACAGCTCTAGGGTTTCTGCCATGCAATAGAATTAAGGGTGGAGAGGCCTGAATTTGGGTTGGTGTATTTTGTCTTGAGCAGAACAAAACACGTTGAGATGGTCTTCTCCTTTTGGCTGCTCAGCGGATTCCATTTATTTTGCTTTTAGAAAGGTGCTCTGTAAAGACTGAGAAAGTAATTTAAGGCTACTGATACTTTTCTATGTTGTGCTGCTAGAAAGGGAATGTATTGACACGAACAAATAAAGAAAGAACAAGCTACTCGATGCTCGCATCACAACAGCGTGCCCCTTTCCTGCTCAAAGTTATCCTATTATCTTCATCTATTCAACTGTATATCTTTAGGCGTTCTCATGCTTAACCTCTAAATTGAAAAAAAAATGGGGAAAATTTAAATACTGGTAAACAGTGTAATTTGCAGGAGAATCAAGGATGCTTACAGGATGTTTCTCCTTACTATTCTCTAAGCACTATAAGCTAACTTAAGTGCATCTTAATACAGTGGAAGTTGAAAGGGAGTATGTGGCAAAATCCAAGCAGACTCTTGTCTCCATCTGTGATGTGCAATTGCTAAAATTGTTCACGTGAAATGATTTCATGGTTTTCCACTGCGGAGCACGTATGCTGTGAGCTTAAAAAAAGTACAGATACAGCATCTTTTCCTCAAATCAGTTTCCATCCACTGGCAAACAAACCTGCTATTACTCATTCAATATAAGTACTATTATGAACAAGAGGATTTCTATGGTGTCCCAGTTAAACAGTAAATAAATTAGAAATGAGCAACCAACAAAACAGTGAAATTATAGACCAATCACACGCCATGGGCTGTATGCACAGGTAGTAATGTAAAGCATGACCGCTAATGCTTGCTAAACTTACTCAACCACATGGATATAAGAACTCATCAGGTATCACTTCATCTATATTCGGAAACGTATTCAGGATATTTTTGAAAGGCAAAGTAGTTTACTGAATTTCATCTAAATATCAGAGCACAGACTACGTATATCTTTCAGGGATTTTTCATTTTGCTGTAGCGAAAAGCTTTGATGCGGTAATGAAAATAAAAACATAAAATGGGTAAATACCTTCCAAAAATGTTAAGTTACCAAGAACAAGAATAATCACTTATCTGCGCAATCCTATTAAATGCTTGTGACAGTGATGATGCAAAATAAAAGCATATAATTGCCTGCAGGTTGGGACATAAGCAAATACATTATACATGCCTCAATTACATGTAGACTTCTGTACACCTGCATTCCACAGATCTGATAATTTATTTGTGATGGTTTTCTTTCATTGGTTTGTGGTGTGGGTGTTCTTTGGAGGGGATTGAAGATTAATATAGGAAAACAGTGCTTCACTTCCATTTGTAAGGTTACAGTGGGTAGAACTGTAGGCACAGGATGACTCGTGGGCATCCACCCCTTTGGTGGCTGCACACCTGTGATAGCACCAGTTTCTGAAGACAACAATAAATAACCTACACTTCAATGACACTCCTCAGTGGCAGACCTAAATGCTCTTTACAAATAACACAGAAGCATTGTAATCCTCCTTTTACCCCTGGGAAAACTCAGGTCCCAATTTATGAACTAATCCACCTGAATGAACCATTGGCTACAGAGATATATTTTCACTAAAATGTTTTGTATTAGTTTTGCATAACACCCAATCCAGTTTTCAGTGACTTCCCTGTGAAATCCTGAGTATGGGCTTTTATTTGAATTCTAATGGCCCAAAGACAAGATTGTTTAGAATTAATCCATTATATGAATAATACTGCACACGAACAAGAGAAATCCAGCGCTCAACCCTGTGGCCCTAACGTAGTCATGGCAAATATTATTTACAGGATGCTTTTTCCTTTATGCTTTCTACTGTAGGTGAACTGGATTATCACAGCGATGCCTTGAATGCTTAATTACAAGATGCAGGTGTTTCTTTTCAGGAGCTCACTTATTAAGGTCACCATTCTGAAGATGAAAGTGAGACATGAAACATTTCCCTTTTTTTTTTGTTGCAAAGTCTCATTTCTCAAGAGATCATCCCATTTGGGAGGTGTCTGATTCACTATAAATGATAGCCCTTCGCTTGAAAGAGAAGCACTCAGGTGAGGGGAAAAAGGATTAAGAATAAAGGAGGCATATAAAGCACATTTCCTTTTACTTTAATTGATCTGTATAAAAATTTATGTAGAATTTAAAGATTGAAGCAATCTAACGTGCCAGAATTAATAGATACAATCAGATAATTACTGCATTTTAATGAATTTTAGAACATCAAGTATTCATGCCTTGAATTTCACTTTATGGCTATCGTTCTCACCCAACGTTTTAATTTTTGCTGTGGGAAAGTCAGTGACACACATTCAAGTGCAGAAAGCTGACTGTGTTTGTAGTATCACCCTGGTCCTCTATGAAATCTCATAGAAAGCTTAGGTGAGAATTCACGAGTTACACAAATTTGTACTCACCTGCAGAAGCTGTAGCTCTGCTTTGTTCTAATCAAAGTCTACTTTTGCATCAGATCCTTAGCCACCAAGGTATTACCTATCTGGTCCCACTAGACCTGACTCACAAGGACACCTGAAAAAGCAATAGGATAAAAGCTATTGCTACTCTTCCTCTCACAGTCCTCACACACAGATTGTCCACAGAGAAGTTTGGGGAGGTCAGGTCTTACAGTTCTTTGCCCTGCCATGATGCTGCACCAATGCTGCTCTAAGGGAACCCAACCACTTTGTGTCTGCACCATGCCCCAGGATCAGGGCAGAGGTGCCTCAGGACAGTTTCTTTTATCGAAAACCTCACCCTGTGACTTTTTCAGGCTCTAATTAGCTTTCCTTGACAGTCCCATAAAGGTCTTTGCAAAATTGTTTTTCAGCTCTATCTACAGAAGTCTCTATAATGACTTTACACAACCATATGTATATATGTATATTCATATTACATTTCCAGAAATAAGAATTATCTGCAGGAAAAAAAGATAGTATTCTCTCTGTATAACTGCACCATCTTATTCTCATTTATGAATTTACATGACTAATTAACAGTGTTAGGTATTTAAGCTACTTAAACAGTGTATATCTATGGTTACTGACTTCTGGGTAGGCAACTTCAACATTTTATTAACTTATAATTGTCAAATTAGTTTTACTTTTTTTTCAGACGATTTATCACTGAATAATTCATGAGTGATAGATTAGCACAGACACCCTCTGCAGCTGGGTGTCAGCCACCAAGATTGCAGAGCACAGTGATACTGACAGGAACTGCCACATGAATGCCATGAAAGTTTGATGGACAAAGAGCACTTACATCCATATCTTTAACTAGAAACAAAACCTTTGATAACTGATACAAAGAGTAGTGATGAAAAACACATTATGAAAACACTTCAGATGTAAGATACAGAATTTCCTACTGCACGACCTGTCTGGATCAGGTGTTACTGTCCTCATCACTATTATGACGTGGTTAACATTGAAATAGAGAGACATTGCATCTCTATTGTTCCAATAAGAACATTAGATATTCCAGGATAATTTTCTTTTTCCTGCTGTCTACCTGCTTTTCTTTCCCCTCTCTTCTTAGACCAAGAGGAAGCGGATGAGGAACAAATAGATGGTAGAGTTGGGAGGAGAGGAAGAGAGACAAAGTTGAGTGCTCTCCTGGTTAAAATGAGCACAACAACAAATACTGACATACACATTTCTCAACCTTTCACTCAGCCTTTCACTTATGAAAGTCAGACTTGTAAGTGTTAAAATATCAAGGGAATCACATTCAGAGAATTCTTCCCTGCTTTGAAATCTGTCACACAATCTGCCATTTTAGCCATCGCTCACTGTTGGATGCACTGCTCGCCTCTGAAGCTATAAATGGCAGCAGCAGCAATGTTGTCCACATCATCTGGATTAAAAGTCTTATTTTTTTGTTTGAAAATGTCAAACATGTTACATCCATCCTTTTCAGTTAATGAGTTGTGTGCAAGGAGGCAGAAGGATTCCAGTAAAGATCAGACATTTATATGAGTAATGAGAACAATCACTCCTTCGCTATTTAGGATTAAAAAAAATAGTTACATAAAGAATGACAGCCTATAAGTTTTAACAACGTGCTGAAAGGGATAGGAAATCATATCTCTGTGAAGTGCAAAAACTGCTAATGTGCTCTGTACATACTTTTTCCTGTTACTGTGTTGGCATCTGTGAGTCAAATAGACTCCATCAGTGCATCTGATGCTCTAGTCCTACAGAATTTCAAGTCTACCAGAGAAATACTGATTTCCAAAACACAGGATATTTGCTATTTGGACTGTCAGATGTTTTTACGTGAGATATTTGCCCGTAACAATACCCAAGATCATTTTTAGCCTTAGAGAATATCACCACAGTCCTTCGTTTAGTATTACCTATAATTAGAGTATTTCTTTCTATCACATAACCACCAAGGTTGAAAAAGACCTCCAAGATCATCCAGTTCAACTGTCCACCTACCACCAGTACAACCCCACTAAACCATGTCCCTTAGTGCCACATCTAAACATTTCTTGAATACTATGATATATCGTACCATCCCATAAAATGGTATAAGACATAAGCCAACTTAGTCATTGTGAGGGACATACTGAACACTGCTTTGAATTACTACTGATTACCTAATTATAAAACCATATAATCCCATGTACAGTCTTTGACACATATCATGACAACTCCATTTTATTAAATCATTTAAAAACAAAGAATGGTAAATGTTAGCGTTTGATCACCGCCTAATTGCATGTGGGTGACATTAGGTATTTTACTGCTAATCTTGCCAAAGACAGAAGAACAACTTTATTTTTTTTTTCTTGGGTAGATTATTAAGCATCCAGAATTGCACAGATTCTTTCTAAAACTTATTAGAATGACAACTTAGGTTCAAAGGAATATCAACTGCTCCAACCTCAGCGCCCAGAGGAAGACCAGAATGGGAAGCGGATCTATTTTGGCCGTGAATGAACAGCTCTGAGTTTTGTTATTTTCAATCACAGTTCCCTCTGCCTCTCCAGAAAACCCGTTCCAGCAGCTGACTGCTCTCAGTGTGGATGGTTTCCTCTCACCCTCTAGTATTTAATAACAAATCCCCTTGCTGTGTTTTTTATCTGCTTCCCTTTGACTGTATGCCTTCAAGAAAAGAAAGCTGTCCTTGTCTTCTTTGATGTCACTCATTAGATGGGAGCTTCTGGGCCAAACAGGGCTTGCCTCCTATAATAAGCTTAGCAGATTGTCATTCTGCTTTTAAAATATTTTAGGTAGGAGTGTATGTTGGAAGATGCCCTTTTCCAATGACTGGAGAGTGCCCAATGGTTATCCCCTGCAGACTAAATGTGATACAACCAACAATTCTTCGTGTTAGAAGGGATTAAAAAAAAAACACAAAACAAACAGCCCATGAAAGAGATATTCCCCAAATACTGCAAACATGAGAAATCAGAAAATAAAAATAATAATTAAAAGAAAGCAGAAATCCATTCTTTTTAGATCCTGAAAGACTTAAAATAATTCTCACCGACACTTTTGATTACGATCTCAACTTTTCTCATCTGAACTTTGAACCCTTGAAAGTTTCAATCAGACCATTTCAGCAATTATATTTCAGCAAGAGGGAGTTTGTGTCATGGCACAGTGTTCCGTAATGGTTAGAACTTGGGAAAACACATGGAATCTGGAAGGAGCCCAGATTTCAGCTGCACACTTTGAGCTTATCTGTAGCAAACACATAGCTTTAATAAAAATGAACTGGATGGGAACGCATGAGTAAGCTCTTCAGATGCAGCAAACTGACTTGTGAAAAGAGGAAAATACAGTGGTGCTCATGAAAGAGTGCTTTCTTCTGATCATAACTTTAATGCTTGGTGGAGGAGATGGAAAGCTACTGACAAATGTATTCCCAGCATTGTAATTTAAATAACATATCTGCGCCGCAAGACTGTATCTATGTAGACATAACCAACACCATTGCTTTTCTTATATCAGTCATAGGCAATGAAAAGGGCTGGACTGAAAGCATCATTTATTTTCTTTAAAACCAAAGAATAAGGGACTATTTATGCTTTAAGAACTACGTAAGAGATGTCTGGGGAAAGAAAGTTGCCTAATGCGCAAGATTCTCACTGAAGCCAATAGTGGATTGTTTCAATTTGAAGAGCATTTGTGTTTTGGTCTCTCTCAGTGGCTCTCTGCTGCCAAACCCACTTTGCTGGAAGAAACAAGCAGTCCTGCCCCAAAGCAGATCCTCACTTTTATAAATTCAAGCAAACAAACACATAATTAAATGCAGAAATAATGACCCACAGAAAAAATTTCATTTTCTTATGTGTGTGACTGTATATGGAGAAAAAGCATTCAACCCCTCCTACATCTATCTTAATTTTGAAGCGCTGTCACAACCCTTTTGCTATTCTAGAAGGTTGATACTGAAGGATCTGAGAGAGAAATGGAAAGAATAGATTTGGAGGGAAAAAATAAACCAACAGCCCTCTGAAACAATGCACAGCGTTGCTGTAGACTAAGTTATTTTTAATGATTCCGAATAGCACATCATCTCCTTAGTCCTGAATGTATTTTCATAGTGCCCTGAGGCTAGGGAAATGCTGCTATTCCATTCTAGTTCTAAGTTTTGCTCAAGATTTCTTTTTGAAGCTTAATCCAAAACAGCAGTCCCTGAACTCTGCTGCTCATTCTGGAGCTGACCAAACTCTGAGCCCCAGTGTCTTTGGGAACAATTTGCTTTTTGACATAGTTCCCAGAAGATCAGCAGGATGAGGAAGGACTATATATCTCATCACACCTACAAGGCACTCAGCACTGCCAGCAACCCTTCAGAAGGTTTGGCCCAGCTCATGGAAAGAGTTTGCAGCAGATCTAGGACCCTCTTACGCCTGCCAAGCCCAGGTGCTACACACCATCTTCCCAGATCCTGATTCATTTGTGTGACAGCACATACTTCAATCACAAGTTCTGCTTTTAGACTCAACCACTTTTGTGGACTTCAGTACCAGATCATTTCCAAGCATATTTTTATCAGCTAATTTAGATTATGACAGCTCCAATTAAAGCAGAAGAGTGCTGTTAGATTTTCTGTAATTGTTTTCAACCAACATTCTCACTGCTGCAACAAGCAGGTAGGTACAAGAAACAAAGGCACTCACTGCCCCTACCGAGTGCTGCAGTAAAATTATCCCCAGGGAGCAAGGGATGAAGGGACAAAGCCTGTAATTAAGGGTGAGTAGCGCAAACAGAATGTGAATTCCTGTAGACGTTTATAGGTAAAACAAACCACTTCCTAATCCCCCCCCTTCTTGTGCATATTTTGTCTAATGGAGTCTTGAAGAAAGGAGAAGGAAACAAGCTTGATGCTCTGCAATTTTTGTCTCACTTCCCACATTAGCACAGTGCAGATAATAAACAATCCAGCAAACACTCTTTGTACCCATCAGGGGCACGAGCCAGCAGTGTTGCTTGCCAAACATTGAGTTTCACAGAAGGACAAGGAGAAAGCATCCTATTCTCTTGCTTATATCATACCAGGGCTCCAGAGGGTACGACTCAGCACACATCTTTGCTAAACCTATGTGGGTTTGGACTGTGACCCTTGGATTTCAGTCTTTCAAATGATATGCAGATAGAGTTATTCAGATGTGTTTTCTAGTTTTCTCTATCCCAGTGGGCATTTCTGTGAACATGAATCATGCTTTTCAGAAGACTTCTCTTCCTTGCAGAAGTAAATCAAGCAAATAAAAAAATGCTCATGAGTAGCAGCCTGAAGAAACCAATATTTCTATGGGCACTTCAGCTGACGAATAGGAGCCTTTAATGACTTCTTGCCTCTTCTCTTGTGTTCTTAAGAAAGGGCTGTGGCATGGCTGCCTGAAAACTAGCCCTGCGTAATCAATTATTAAAATCACCTGCACTTGCTTTCCAAATTATTTCCCTTCTCTCTTTGAAGATACCTTCAAACTGTTTTCGCCTTAATTCTTGGAAGAAAAACACACCAGAAAAAGATGTTTATGATTTCTCAAGCCCTACTCTATAGGATTGCAAGGAAGGGGAGAGGGCTGCTCATTAACCTACATCAGCAGGTCTAACAGCAGTAAGGGAAGTTTCAAGGAGAGAAAGATGAAGGAAGATCAAAAAGCATGCAAATAAGCGAAGGTTAAGTGAAAAATCAAATGTGTTCAGCTGGTGAAGGAAGGGAGTGTGGGACTGACATTGGTGGTTCATGTTGGCCCAGAAACGGACTGTAGAGATTTGGTTGAAACACTGCAGGAGAATGAAGTGGGGAATCAAAACTGCAGTATAAGGAAGTCATTAACCAGACAACCACCTCCAGCATTTGTTTATCTACCGCTATTACTGTTTGCCTTGTTTATTAGGATTATAAACTCAAGAGGCCATGCCAGCTCTAGAGTAACTGTACTGTATTTCTCCCAACACAGTCTCAGTTCCTGATTACAATGCCCCTCTAGGGTGCTACTCTAGGCAAATAATATAATAAATAATGGAAATGGACCCAGGAGGAAACTCAGATGTTAACTGTGTAGAAACAGGGAACCTGAGGCTTCATTGCTGTATAAATTTAATGTTGGGTTTAAAGCTCATGCTGTTTGACAGGTAGGTTTTTGGAAACCTGAGCAGGAATAAGATGCCATTTGAAAATGAAAAGCACTGCGATTTCTATTCTGTCTGCTGCTGCATTAGCACCAGCTCTGTCTCTTCAAATGTTCCCTGCTGGTTCTCCTAGAGCACAGGAAGCAATGTTCTGGTGATTAAGCAGCAATATCATTATAAAAGCCAAATGAATAATCATTGTGTTAATGAACTTTATCTTAGAAAAGATTAGGTTTTTTTTTAATGTTAAGCCTCTTTCCATATGAAAGAGGAAATGCACTCTCATTCCATTTAATCAACCCTGAGATGCTCATGATCTATACAATTTAATTTTCTGTCTGCATGTATTCTTACATATCTGCATATCCAGTTGCTTAAATAGTGATGTCAAATCATTTTAATACATCAGAGCCGATGCATTTTCCACTGCAAGCAGGCTTGGCTCTGTGTACTCTTTGCAGAATGCTTTCTCTTGAAGGGATGCCAAGAGGTCAGAGGGTCCATTTCCCAAAACCACCGGCCAACTGCTTTGTGGGAAGTAGGAAACTATCTAGCCAGTATGTAATAACGAAAGCCACATAAGGATGGGGCTACTGAGCAATAAGGCTTAAAACAAAAATGTAGGAAGAAAGCAGAACCGTAGAGGAGATGGCTGAAATAGTGAGATCCTGCCTTCCAGTTTGAGAGAACTGCGATCTCTCCTTCCCTCTGCATGGGAAGAGCTGAGCCTCATTCCTCTGGAGAATGACTCCCAAGAGAAATTAATTCACCAAACATTTTGAGTTGAGGTAACCAACTTGTGGCTTTGACTATCTGAGCACGCCTGGCTCTTTAAAAATAATAGGATGTGAGAGACAGAGGTATCACTGCATGCTGGAAACCACTGTTCTCAGCTTGTTTCCGCAACACTCCTATTCAAGTCATGTCCTCAACTCCTAGGAAAATCCCGCAGCACTCTTGGAGCATGGGAGAAAAGCTGAATATGATGAGGCGGAGGAGGAAAGCCCTCCACACTGGGAGGTGCCCAGTGGCTGCGTGGGAGAGCAGCCTGTCCGCGCTGCATTGCTCAGAACACAGGGCATGTGAACAAAGACAGCTTTTTATAGACATGGACTTCCTGGACTCATTTTCTGCAGGTAAACAGCACAAGGTCATGCAAGTGGTCTAAGGGCCAGAAGGATCTTTTTATAGTGATGAAATGACTGAGTGGACTTAATTTGTTGTCAGGAAATAAAAACAAACTGCTTCTACCAGAACATAAACATCTCCAGTTCCAGAAAGGCTTTAATACAAGCAGCTGCAGTTGGAGGTTCAACGCTAATTTAAGTGCATGGGTATCAATCAAACCAACACACATTGCCACCAAAGCCAGCCTTCAGAGAACATGTTGTGCCAACCGATGCATAAATATCAATTCTGTTGGTCACAAGGTACCTTCATTTTCATTAGGAACATAAAGGTATGAAAATTTGATAGGTCAATGGAAGTGTTTGATTCATATTGGGTTTCAGAAAGAACTGTTTCTGAATTGACTCTCCTAACACCAGCAGAAGTCACGCAGCACATAGCATGCTATCTTGCACATGTTTCCTCAGCTACCCAACCTGAATCATCACGCTATTGCAACTACTGCCTTTTTCCTGTCTTTTCATCATGTAGCAAGAGATGAAATTGTTGAGCTAAAACGTGTCTTTAATTAGTATACATTCTTCAGTAATCAGTACATCGTTTCATTATCTGTAAGCATAACATTGTGTTGCCATGGCATTTTTACCCAAGTAACTTAACAAATAACATGATAAACAAAGACCACACTGCTCATGAAAGAGAGTAGTCGGGCAGTCTGACTCTGCATAAGTTATCTTTTATTGGTCTGTAATAGATTTGGGAAATGGATAGCATATGCTACAGAGAGAGCCAGACACCAACACATGCTAAGAAGTCCAGAGGGAAACACTCAGATAATTACAAGCTTTTTGTGGATTAATCAGCCTGCAAAAATGTTGGAGTAGCGTTAAGCACCCAAACATCCATTCAACTCCCACTAAAATAAAAGGCAAGTTGTCATGCCCATAAATCATCCGCAGCCAACTCTGGTTGCCTTTTCTCCTCTACCAACTGCAGTGCGACCGCACACGCCTCAACGGGAGACCACATCCATCTGCACAGCTCCACTGCACGAATTCCCCCGAGTAGCACCGTGGTGTTATTTTTGCCATAGTCTCTGTGCAGGGCACTCATAAAGCAGACAGCACGTGGAACGGCCGCGTTGGCACCATAGCAAATATTGATCCCCACGGTGACAAAATGTGACAAAGTTTGCAAGTGACAGAATGGTGTGGCATGAATTATTATCGTTGTTTTTTTTCCTTTTTTATATGCTACTGGGACAGTGAAATATCATATCCGCAACTGCACTTGTTTCTTTTTAATTTTGTTCATGGTAAATCCACTTGAATATACCATTTTTAGCGGAAACAAAGTATTTAAAACTATCTGCCTTCAAGAGCTCCTTTAGAACACTTAAAAACAGGTTGATTTATTTGAAAGTCTATGATGATTTCTGTAGTACTTCCAAAACAAAGCATGACATTTGGAAATAAAGCTCTTGTGCTTTTCAAAACACTCTATGTTAACTTCCATTTGTAAATGATATTTCTTTTAAAAAAACCTGTGAATATTATTCTCCCTCCTCTCCTAAAAAAGGCTTTAACAAACCTTATCCCTCTCCTCACCACTTCCATAAGATATTTCTTTGGCTTACACCAAAACTTGGTGTTTTTTTGTTTTGTTTTTACCAATTTTCAGTGAATGCACAAATCTCCAAATTCATTACCTTTAATCAGAACAGTGAAAAACTGATCACTATCACAATTATAGGCAGAAACCAAAACCTATACCCTCCTTTATTTTTTCCTCTTATTCTTTTCTTTCACTCAACTCCTCAGCCATACTCCCTTTGTAACTCACACTTAACAAGTTTTGTTCTTTCTAAACTTTATAAAAAAAAAAAAGCGTTGTATGGCATGAAAGTCATTCTTTAACAACCACTCCTCCTGAGTTTGAAGAAAAGTTCTATAGAAACTCAGACAAACAAACAAAAAAAGCTTTCTGTGTAGGCAGATGAGGTGAGCCAAAGGTAACAAAGTCAAAACAGAGATGTGAAGAAGTAGAGAGGAAAAGCAAAGAGAAGTCTGCCTTTTTATTTTTAAACGCTCCATATTGAAAGAGAACAACGGAGTGGGAGAAGGTATTAACCCAGAAAAGAGAACAGATTGGGAAGAAACCAGGCAAGGGTAAATGCCATCTGTATTTGCAGTACTACATGCCTAAATAATAAAACTAGAAAGAAGTTCTCAAAGGGAAAAAAAATTGTATTGGTGCCATTCAGATAATTTCTAGGACAAGAGCAAGTTATTTGAGGAAGAAATAGAGAGTTTTTTGCTAAAAAATAATAATCATTTTTTTAAATATCACAGAATTATAGGATCACCAAGGTTGGAAACAACCTCTAAGATCATCCAGTCCAACCATCCACCCATCGCCAGTACTTCCCAATAAACCATGTCCCTCAGTACAACATCTAAGTGTTTCTTGAACCCTCCAAGAATGGTGTCTCCACCACCTCTCTGGGCAGCCCTTTTCCAGCACCTGACCACTCTCTTGGTAAGCAGCGCTTCCTGATGTCCAACCTGACTCTCCCCTCGCACAACTTGAGGCCATTCCCTCTAGCCCTATTGCTAGTTACATGGGAGCAGAGGCCGAATCCCACCTCACCACAACCTCCCTTAAGGGAGCTGTAGAGAGCAATAAGGTCACCCCTGAGCCTCCTTTTCTCCACACTGAACAACCCCAGCTCCAGTTTCAACTTTTTTTCTAAGGAAAGATTTGGATCAAACCCGATTACTTCTTTTCTCAAGGGATTACAGACATTGAGATTTGTTCAAAATCCCAGGTTATTTTTCACCTTGACCAGCCCTACAGGTGTCCATATACAGCTGCTATTGCACTTGTCAGTGTGTTGTGAACAGGAGATGGACAGTGGTGGGACACAGTGACTGCCCTCAGCTTTTGCATCACAGTGAAGCCAGTGCTAGCACACGTTTCATAAGCAACCTACAACTCCAAGTTACTTCTTAGTCACTTTCCCAGACTTTGCCTCCCTTTTGTCTTTGTTTCCCAACAACATCCAGCTGAATATGTGATACCAACCTAATTTATGGGCTGTTTATTTCTCCCCTTCCTTATCATTAATAAGAGAGGATTGCTACTTTTATAGTTACAGTTAAAAATCAATCAACACACTAATCAGGATTCAGGTGGGAGCCTGCAACAAACAAGATCTTTACTCCTTCTACACCTGGAGTAGGAGTTTACAGTTAGGAAAGCGAGATCAGAGGAAGAACATTATTCTTTATCCTTGTCACATTCAGATACACCCATCCACCTCCTCTGTCTCCCCAGTTATCAGATTTTAACATTACCCACCACCCCCCTTCCCCCCCATGATCAACTCAGAAGAATTTTTTTTGTCTTAGTAAACTTTACACTTTTCTCCTGGTCCTCCTGAAGGGCGTTAGATTATTTTTACAGCACGTCCTCGGTGGTATGCACACTGGAGCGCCAACTGTGCTCTAAGAAACACTTAGGAAGCCAATGTGTTCCCAGTTTATGTAGATGTTCTCAGTAGCTTGAAACTGCTACGTGAAAGAGTAGGCAGCGAGCCGGTATTCACTGTCGAAGGGCTCTGAGGGTCGCTGTAGGAAGAGGGGATTGGAAGCAGATGCCTTGTCATTTTTAGGTTTTGCTTTGAGGGAGAAGATGAAAGAGAAATGGTTGCAAAATAAGGAATAGTTGGATGTAGAATTTGCAGAACATGAGACACCCATTGCCAGTACCCATGTGCTTGTCTCTGATGTCCTCCAGGCACGTGTTATGAGGTCACTGGCCATGAACCCAGTGGGTCCAGGAAGTGAGAGCACAGGCTCTAGAAATCAAGTTTAAAACACATTCAGAAACTCTGGGAGATACTTATACATAAACAGAATGTGTCTTTCCATGCTTTTTCATGCACATCCCATCAACACTAGTATACGCTCTGCAGTTAATGGCTTTAATAGCCCAGTCTGATTTCAGTTGCACATGTATAAGGGACTGGTGCCCCCCTCCCCCGTGTCCACAGTGACTTGACCTGGGCTCATTCTCACCTCATTACTCAGTACTTTCCCACCCACCTTTCACCACTGCACCTCCATATTTCAAGTATATTTATAGAGAAAGCATAGGATTACTCGGGGGAAAAAAAAAAATCTTAAAACAAGTTTCAACAGAAAGCAGTTAAAACATACAGAATCTGCAGCCTCTATTAAGTTACTGTAATTGTTTTGTCCAAATATAGAGATAAGAAAACAGATACATGAAAAAAAAGTCGAGATTTGAATAAAATAGAGCAAATTGATGCCGCTCAGTTCCAGCAAAACCCACATTTTTGTGGGAGCAGCAACAAAGCCAAAGTAATATCTGATCGTTCCAAAACGTTTGAAACCTGTTTCTCTCTTCCATGCTTTCCCTGAGCTGACGTAAAAAGCCCAACAACAAACAAATTAACAAACATCCTCTTAAATTACACTGGTGTCATTCCTTTTCAACACGATTACAGTTACACTAGTGCACTGAACCTGTTATACCTTTAAAAGCAAAAGCAGCTTTAGCATTATATATTGCAACAAATCAACAGAAAGCATAGGCACCAGCAACCGACAGAGCCATTTACCTTTCTCTATCCAAGCAGCACGTGAAGACATCGTAGGAGCCAGTCAGAGATTAAAGGATCCAAAACCAAACAGCATTTCAACACCCAAACGCTTTCTCATATTAAAATAGCAGCCGGCACGATGGTGGGAAACAAGCACCAAATTGCATAGCTAAACACAAGCAAACACTTGGCAGACAGATGCACCAGAACTTTCTGTATACACGAGGTCCACAGAACAAAAGCAGACAGCACCAAAGCAATCACTTGCAACTTGAAGACACAAGACAACAGATCTCCTACAGCTAACGAGCACCACTATTCAACAACAAACTACCATCAGCCCCCCTAAAGCCTACCCAGGGGCAAACAAGACAAGCACTAACCTCAGTAACACAACTGCTTACAAGACATTTGTCTCCAGAGCAAAACATTAACAAATAAAGCAATAAACAAATAACATTCCAACAAGAAGCTGATGCCCCATCAGGTCTGCATTTGATGCCCCCATAGCAACCCACCCTTTGGAGCTTACCTGGGCACCCAGCAGGCTCCTGATCTGTGCTCAGCAGCAAAACGAGATTACAGCAGGGAAGCACCCACAGCACAGCCCCACCTGCTAAATAGAAGGGTTATGAGAATCACCTGTTGCCTACCAGCGTTGCCCAAGGAAATCAGGGCCCTGATCAAATGTTATTATTAACGCCCAGCTGAAAATCAGTATGCCTTTGCTGGGAAAAGAATGCATCTTTTTCACCAGCCCCTTGCTCTAGATAAGCTCACCACTGCCTGGTTTCCACATACTGCTGAGCAACATATAAAAAGAAATTAAATTGCTTCATGTTTTTACCTAAGGAGCGAAAAATACATTTGGGAGAGACATGGAGATTTTTTTAGGAGGCTGTCTGATGTGATTCTTGCTAGTGGACTTGGCCTACTATTTTCAGGGCAGCTTAGTGTCAGATAAAGCACACCGAAAACATATTACTTAAAGCCTGTCAAAGGGAACCTAGCTGTGTCTGAAGGAAGAATTTGTCACGCCGCTGAATTCTAAAGTTTGCTTCTGCTTCTGCTTCTTGAAGACAGCAAAACAGACGGTGCTTCAGGAACACCAGACAATTTCCCTTTCATGCGCTGGGATGAACGAGGCAGCTGATTAATAATTAAGCGCTGATTAGAAAGTACAACAAGCAGTAAGCAATCAGGTGTAATTATGCAAAATGTACACAGAATGAACAAGATCTGCAGATCTATTCCAGGTGAAACTTCCTAAGTGTTGTTAAAGGGTCAAACTGGAATCCTTTGAAATGCCCAACTTAAACATGTCATGTTTTTCTTTTCATTCGTCTGTCTGAAGGATTTCACCACACTGCAGGTACATACAACGTGTTCAGACTCAACCCAGTTTTCTTTTCTTGCATTAAAACCGTGGAGAGAGGCAGGTTGCTCCTCGAGATCCTTACATCAAATCAGCATACCTCCAGGCGAGTGTATGACCACATAATTGAAGCAGTAAATTGATGACAATTAGCACATTAGCAGTGAATAGCAGCGAGTGATAGTCTTAATTGACAATGTAGTGGTTAGTAATTGATGTTAATGACTCAGAAGAAGAGGAGAATAGTGACTAATAACTGCAATGGTTAGCTGCTTTCCCTGCTCCTGAGCCTGGTGTGATGCTGGGGCAGCTGGGGATGGAGGCTGAAGAGAAACAAGTACAACTTTCTACGCCCTAACAAAATAAATTACAAATTGCTCAGGTGCTCATCTGCTTTAAGAAATCCAGCAGTGCATTCACCACTTCCACAATTCATACTTCTCAGGTTTTCTTTTTTTTTGGAAGAGTTGGGATGGTTGAGTGAGCGCAGCCCTTGAGCTGAGCACATGGCAATCAGGGGATGCTCTCCCTTCAAAAGGTGTCAATGCATGAGGCAAAAATAGGCAGAAAAAGCAACACCCGCTGAAAACTTGAACAAGCACTGGGCTATATTTTGTGGACAGATGGCAGATTTTGAGCAGCTTGCCTTATCTGGGGGCCCTCCTGTCACTGTGAACAACTGAGGGACATTAAGACATATATGCCATTTGCTGGGCTGATCTGCACCTGGAAGAATGGTGGGATTAGGGGCTTTCATTTCCTGTCACACAGGAATTGTTGTGTTCATAAGGGTGTACTCACTGCATAAAACGCTTACTGTTTCGAAAAAGAGGAGAATTAATCATACTCCGCAGTAAAACATGTGGATAACCAGGTGGGTGGCACCAATTATCCAGAGATACCTAATGTGACAACACTGAGGGATGTCTAATTATAGCCTTGGACTTCCCTACAGTAGGTGCTATAAGCCACGTATATGGGATGATACCTTCCTTAGAGATTGATGCCAAGACCCGATGCTGTAGATTTCTCCACACATAAAATGTCTTCCTTACATCAAAGCCAAAAAAAGCCTAAGAATGAACTTGCCATGAAGCTTTTCATTTTTAATGTCGTAGCTCATACACTGTGTTTTTAAATCAGCCTAGAGAACAATTACAAACGAGCCCAGGGCTTTGACAAAGCTGGATTCTGTACTGGTGTGAGATGGGTTTTGTTGCAGTGTGTCTTTGGTGCCTTGTTACCATGCAGGCCCGTGCAGAGGCATCAATGAAAGAAAACGTTTCGTTCCAAAAGGTGAAAAGTAAGCTGTTTTGGAAAGTATTTTAACAACTGAAATGTCAAGGACTGTTCACATGCAGCGATTACTTCCTACAATAGAAACATTTTAAATGACATTTTTTAATAAAGCTCTGTTCGTGTCTTGTTGTGTAGTTTCCTCTACAGTGCCTGAAGTTGGTAACTGCATTTGTCACCAGCACGTGCATTCTTTAGTTTTTTTATTTTGCAGGAACGCTCGTTCATTAAGCAGTGTTCGGTCAAACATCTGTGCTTGTGACCTCTGGTTATGAGTTAATGAATAGAAGGTGTAGAGACTAATAAAATATAAGAGACTAATACCTAACACTTAATAACATAAGATTAAAGGAACCCCATCAAGCTAACCACTAGTAAACTTAGAATAACTCAGGGATGCAAAACTTATGGGTTGATGAAATTGTGCATACTCAGGGAAAACATAGGGGCCAGGGGATGCAGGCTTAAGACAAGTATTGTGCAGCTTAACTATTGTTAGTTTAAGAAACGATGTCATGTCACAAA
>JANHGO010000043.1:27079175-27123337 GCA_024606505.1 Aquila spilogaster | reverse complement strand
AATTGCATTTTACACAGTTACCAAAGGACAATGGACTAAAAGCCAGAAGGTTTAGAAAAACTCCACTTTGTATTAACACACATGGGTGAGATTTGGCAAGATTAGCAGTGAAATTCCTGGGACAGAAGAACAGCTTTCCCACCCACCCCCTTTTTTTCTGGACAGAGTATTAAACATCCAGAATTATGCTGATTCTTTCTGAAAATTATTACAATGGCTGTCTCCCATGACAGCAAGACGTGATAGATCTTGAATAACAACTATGTAGATGGAAAAAGTGCAGGGGGGGAGTGTATTACTGTCTTATCTGGGTGCTAAACATTTACCTCACATGGAGAGAAACCAAGATGACACTAAAACCGTAGAGCAATTTAGGTGGAAAGGGACCTGTGGAGGTCATCTGGTCCAACCCAGCCCTCAGAGAAAGACCAATACTGAAAGTGGCTCTAGTTTGGCTATGAGCAAGTGGTCTGAATTCTGACCATCTGCAGTTACAGAGTTTGCACAGCCTCTCTGGGAAACCTGTTCCAGTGTCTGACTATCCTCACTGTGAATGGGTTCCCCCCCCCCCCTCGCCCCGATATTTAACAAGAATTTCCCTTGCTGTGATTTTTGTGGGCTCCCCTTCAGCTGCGTGCCTCCAAGAAATAAATCTGACTTTGTCTCCTCTAGTGTCACTCAGCAGGTAGAGCTTCTGGGCCAAACACGGGTTGCCTTCTGCAATAAGCTCATCAGATTCCCACTCTGCTGAGTGCAGTCAGCAGCTGCCATCAAGGGCAGGTGCCCACTCCTGATGACTCAAAAGTGACCACTGACTGTTCTCTGCAGAGGCATTGCAATGCAACTGGCAGGTTTTCTCTTAAAAGGGATGGAAAAGAAGAACAGTCCATGATGAAGAGCTTTCCCTAAATATTAAGTGTTTGGGAATTCAGAATACTGTAAGAAAAAGAAGTAAAAGGAAAGAAAAATAAGAAAAAACCCTTTTATGCTTTCAGAAACTTAAATAATTCTCACTGACATTTTTGATTACTATCTCAACTTTTCTTATCTGAACTTTGTACCCTTGAAAAATTTGATAAACTGAGTTTGGCAATTTTATTTCAGCAAGAGGGAGCTTGTGTCATAACACAGTGTCATATAACGATTAAAACCTGGGAAAATACATGGAATCTGGAAAGAGCCCAGATTTCAGTTGCATCCTTGGAGCTTATCTATAACAAACACATAGCTGTAATAAAAATGAACTGGATGGGAATGCATGAGTAAGCTCTTCAGATGTAGCAAACGGACTTGTGAAAAGAGGAAAATACAATGGTGCTCATGAAACAGTACTTTCTTCTGATCATAACTTTAATGCTTGGTGGAGGAGATGGAAAGCTACTGACACAAATGTATTCCCAGCATTGTAATTTAAATAACACATCTGCACTGCAAGACTGTATCTACATAGACATAACCAGCACCATTGCTTTTCTGATATCAGTCATAGGGAATGAAAAGGACTGGGTGGAAAGCATCTTTTATTTTCTTTAAAAATGAAGAATGAGGGGCTATTTGTACTGTAAGAACTATGTAAGACATGTCTCGGAAAAGAAAGTTGCCTGTGAGCAAAATTCTCATTGAAGTTGATAGCAGCTTGTTTGGATTTGAAGAACATTTGTGTTTTGGTGCTCTCTTCTGCCTGGTCCACTCTACTGGAAAAACTGGGTGATCCTGCCCCAAGGGAAGCGTGTCTCCACATCAGAGCACGTGCCTTTGTCCTGCACTCACAGCTGATCTCCTGTGCCAGCATATGGTTTTGGTGACTTCTTCAGTTACTGTAAACAGGCATTGTGGTTTGCTTATTTACTATGAAGCTTTTCGGTCTTTTTTTGTTTGCTCTAATCATATGGCATACTGTGTTTTCAATTAATAGCTAGGAGTGCCCAGAGCATATGACAGGTGATTCTTACACTTCTATAAATTCAAACAAATAAATACATAATTAAATGCAGAAACAATGACCTGTAGTAAATCTTTTTCATTTTCTTATGCATGTGACTGTAGAGGGAGAAGAATCAGACAGCTGTTTGCACATCTAAACAATTTAATTTAACACATTTAAAAATACTGTCACGTTCCTTTGGCTATTCTAGAAGGTGGATACTAAACAATTGAGAGGGAAATGGGAAGAACAAGGCAGAGATTTGGAAAAAAAAAAAAAATTCCACCAAAACCTCTGAAATTATGCACTGCATTATAGTAGAGATAAGCTACTTCTAATGATCCTTAACAGCATAGCATCCCCTTGGTCTTGAATGTATTTATTCTTATAGTGCCCTGAGGGCAGGGAAACACTATTCCATTCCAGAGTACTAAGTTTTGCTCAACTCAATTTAAGGAGGCTAATCCAAAATAGCAATCCCTGATCTCTCACTAAACTGCTGCCCATTCTGGAGCTGCCCAAACTCTGAGCGCCTCGGCAGTCTCAGGAAAGGTTTGCTTTTTGACATCTCCAGGAATACTTCAGTCTTAAGTGTCAAGTACCCTCAGCTCACACTCACCCATGAGTTCTGTCAAAGTACAGCTGAGCAAGGACATCTAACGGGTCTTCATGACCTCGATGCCCATGGCTTGGATCGCCACTCAGTTGGAGCTCATGCTGCGCACACAAGTTTCAGCTGCCCGTTACAGCCACAGATAATATCTACTCACTGCGACCAGACCCCTCACAGCGAGCTCTGTCACCAATCCTTCAGAAATTTGGCCCGGCTCACGGAAAGGCTCTGCAGCAGATCTAGGACTCGCCTATGCCTCCCAAGGCCAAGTGTTAAACGTGATCTTCCCAGATACTCCAATGCATTTGTGTGGCCACACATACTTGTAATCAGAAATTCTGCTTTCAGATTTAATCTTTTACAGAAGTTCCGCTTTGAGATTTAACTGTTTGACCATTTTTGTGGGCTTCAATACCAGATCACTTGCAAGAATGTTTTTATCAGCTAATTTGAATTATGACAGCTCCAATTAGAGCAGGAGAGTGTTGTTACATTTTCCTTAATTGCTTTTGTCCAGCTTTCTCACTGCTGCAATAAGCAGGTATGAGAAACAAAGGCACTCACTGTCCCTACTGAGTACAGCCATAAAATTATCCCCAGGAAGCAAGAACACGGAGGGACACAGCCTGTAATTAAAAGTGGATAGCACAAACAGGACTTGAATTCCTTTTGAAGTTTTTAGGCAAAACAAACCACTTCCTAATCCCCCCCTTCTTGTGCATATTAAGTCTAATAGATTCTTGAAGAAAGGAGAAGGAAACAAGTCTGATATGCAGTAATTTTATCTGTCACTTCCCACGTTAGCACAGTGCAGGTAATGAACAATCCACTATAAACTCTTGGTACTAAATCAGGGGCATAAACTAGCAGCATGAGATGTTGCTTGCCAAAAAGAAGTTTCCCAGGAGAACAAGCAGAAGGTATCCTACCTTTCTGCTTGGATTGTACCAAGGCTACAGCGAGGCTGTTCAGTAAGAGTTAGTACACATCTTTGTTAAAGTCGTGTGGGCTCAGACTGCGACCCTTTGATTTCAGTCTTTTAAATAAGCATGCAGATAGAGTTACTCAGATGTGTGTTCCAGTTTTCCTATCCCAATGGACATTTTTGTGAGCAAGAATCATGCTCTTTGTAAGACTTCCCTTTCTTGCAGAAGTAAAAATAAGCAAGCAAATGCTTGTGAGTAGCAGCCTGAGGAACACGGTATTTCTATGAACTCTTCCACTGATGAATGGAAGCCTTTGCTGACTTCTGGTGCATTCACTTTCATTATGGAGAAAGGGCTATTGTATGGCTGCAAACAGATCCTGTCCTGCCCTATCTTTACAACATAATCAGGTCCCCAAATACCTTACACTTGCTTTCCAAATTCTTTGCTCTTTCTTTGAAGACATCTCCCAACTACTTTCTTCCCTCCCTCTGTTTCTTAGAGGAAAAACACTCTAGGAAAAAAAAAGAAGGGTTAAATTATTCCAAGCCCTACTCTATAACATTGCCAGGGAGGGGAGAGAACGCGACGTTGCTCAACGGCATCTGAAGCGGCAGCAGGAGACCAGCCTGACCCTGATGCCAGAGGGCAGTCATGGACCTGCATGAACTGGTCCATCAGCGCTGGGGGAAGCTTCAAGGAGAGAAAGATGAAGGAAGACAATGACAGAGAATGTAAACGATAAGTGAAGGTTAAGTCAAAGATCAAATAAACATGTTCAGCAGGTGAAGGAAGGGAACATGGCACTGACAGTGGAGTTTCAAATTGACCCAGGCAGCTGAGCATAGGAGATTTGGTTGAAACTGTGCAGGAGCGTGAAGTGGGGAATCAAAACTGCAGTGAAAGGAAGTCATTAACCAGACAACTACCTCCAGCATTTGTTTATCTGTCTCTATTACTGTTTGCCTTGTTTATTAGGATTATAAACTCAAGAGGCCATACCAACTCTGGAGTGACTATACTGTATTTCTCTCAACACAGCCTCAGTTCCTGATTACAATGCTCCTCTAGGGTGCTACTCTAGGCAAATAATATAATAAATAATGGAAATGGACCCAGGAGGAAACTTAGATGTTAACTGTGTAGAAACAGGAAACCTGAGGCTTCATTGCTGTATAAATTTAATGTTGGGTTTAAAGCTCACGCTGTTTGACGGGTAGGTTTTTAGAAACCTGAGCAGGAATACGATGCCACTTTGAAAATGAAAAGCACTGAGATTTCCATTCTGTCTGCTGCTGCATTAGCACCAGCTCTGTTTCTTCAAATGTTTCCTGCTGGTTCTCCTAGAGCACAGGAAGCAATGTTCTGGTGATTAAGCAGCAGTATCATTATAAAAGCCAAATGAATAATCATTGTGTTAATGAACTTTATCTTAGAAAAGATTAGGGTTTTTTTTAATGTTAAGCCTCTTTCCATATGAAAGAGGAAATGCACTCTCATTTCATTTAATCAACCCTGAGATGATCATGATCTATACAATTTAATTTTCTGTCTGCATGTATTCTTCCATATCTGCATATCCAGTTGCTTAAATGATGGTGTCAAATCATTTTAATACATCAGAGACAATGCACTTTCCTGTTTGTATAGGCAGTGAGCAGGCTTGGCTCTGTTTGCCAGATTACTATTGCAGAATAATCTCTCTTGAAGGGATTTCAAGAGGTCAGAGTCCCAAACCACTGGCTGACTGCTTTATGGTAAGCAGTATATTGTCTAGCTAGTAAGTAATTATGGTGAAAGCCATGCAAGAATGGGATACTACACAGTACAAGGTGAAAAACACTTTACAAGTAAAAAGATAGGAAAGCTAAGGGTTGGAACCCTTGGAAAATTACGGGGGAAAATGATGACTTGGTGAGATCCTGCCTTCCAGTTTGAGAGAACCACGATCACTTCTTTCCTCTGCCTGGGAAGAGCTAAACCTCATTCCTCAGGGGAACAGCTCCCAAGACACACCGCTATACAAGAGTTTTGAGGTGAGGTAGTCAACTGTTGGCTTTGACTATTTGTGCATGTCTGGAATCTTTTTTAAGAAGGAAAAGTAAGATGTGAGTGACAGAGGTATCCCGCTATGATGTTGTTGCAATAAAAAGCGATGGGCTGTCTTCAGAATCCTATCAACCACTGTTTTCAGCTCACTTCTGTGAAAGCTCCTGTTCACATCATGACCTCAGCTCTTAGGAAAATCCTGATGCATGAGAAAGAAGCAGAATACCATGAGAGGCCAAAAGAGGAAAGTCCTTCCAGGAGCTCATTGTGGCTGGATGTGTCTGGTTGCCTCTCCTGCTGCCTGGGAAGCCAAGCCTGTCCACACTGCGTTACTGAGAAGCACAGGGAGTGTAAAGAAAAAAAAAAACCTAACCCTGCACATTTTATAGATATACACTTCCTGGACTAATTTTCTAAAAGGGAAAAGCACAAGGTCATAGAAGTGGTCTAAGGAATAGAATAATCTTTTTATTGTGATAAAATGACTATCTGAACTTCATTTGTTGTCAGGAAAAAAACCAAAGTGCTTTTACCAGAACATAAACATCTCAGATTCCAAAGTGGCTTTAATATGAGAAAGTAGCTGCAGTTGGAAATTCAATATTAAGTCAGTGGATATCAATCAAACCAACACCCATAGCCACCAGATCTGGCCTTCAGAAAACACATTGTGTCAACTGGTGTGTAGATATAAATTCTTTACTGGTCACAGGGGTACCTTTATTAGAAACATAAAGGTATAAAAGATTCATTAGGTCAAGGGAAACATTTGTGATTCATTTTGGGTTCTCAGAAAGAACCATTTCATAATCAACTCACCTAATAGCAGTGGAAAACAAGCAACACACAATGTATTTTCTTCCACACATTTCCTCAAGCGACAAACTTGCACCACCATTGCACCCACTGCCTTGTTCCCTTTCTGCTCATAACGCAAGAGCGGAAATTGTTAAGCTGTCTTTAATTAGTATATGTTCTCTGGTAATCAGTACATCACTTCATTATCTGTAAGTGTAGCATTGCGTTGCCATGGCATTTTTACCCATGTAACTTTATAAATGACACGGTAAACAAAGACCACACTGCACACGAAAGAGTAGTCGTGCAGTCTGACTCTGTGTAAGTTATCTTTTATTGGTTTGTAATAGATTTGGGAAATGGATAGCATATGCTGTAAAGAGAGAGCCAGACACCAACACATGCTAAGAAGTCCAGAGGGAAACACTCAGATAATTACAAGCTTTTTGTGGATTAATCAGCCCACAAAAATGTTGGAGTGGCGTTAAGCACCCAAACACCCATCCAACTCCCACTAAAATAAAAGGCAAGTTGTCATACCCCCAAATCACCCGTAGTGAAGCCGCTGGTTGCCTTTTCTACCAACAGAAATATGACCATATATGACTTAACAGGAGACCAAAACCATTTCATGGCACTAACCTCCCCCGAGGGACAGCAGTAGTAGCACTGCGGTATTATTTTTGCCATATCCTTCGTGCAAGGCACTAATAAAAAAGGCAGCATATGGAGCTGCCGCATTGGCACCATGGCAAATATTGATCCCTGCTGTGACAAAATGTGACAAAAAGTTTGCAAATGACAGGATGGTCTGGCATGAACCTTTTTTATGTTATTGGGACAGGAAAGTATCACAATTGCAACTGGATTTTTTTTTTTTTTTTTTTTTTTTTTATTCTGTTCATGGTAAATCCATCAAATAGACCATTATTAGGGAAACTGAAAGTATTCAAAACAGAGTCTGGCTTAAAGAATACCTTTAGAGCAAGAAAATAAAACAGGTTCATTTGGAAATCTTAAATGATTTCTTTTGGAGTACTTCCAAAATGAAGTATGATGTTTGGAAGAGAGAAGAGTTTCATTTCTGTTTTCAAAATGCTATATTTTATCTTTTACATTGTGAATGATATTTTCTTCTTGAAATGTTCTTTTGTTTTTTTCGTTGGGGTTTTGGTTTTGTTTTTTAAAAGAAAATACTGTAGTTAAATAATTTTTTTAAGTAAAAAGGTTCTATTACAGATCAATCTGACACCTCCACTCCCCCCACAATTTCATTGTAAGAACTTTCTTTGGATTTCACTAAACCGATTTTTTTCCTGCCAATTTTTAGTTCATGCATGAATCTCCAAATTCAATACCTTCAATTGTGATGGAGAAAAACGGACCCAGTGTCATGATTATAGGCAGAAACCAAAACTAAAATGCATACTTTCTTTTTCCCCCCACCCTCCTGTTTTTTCTTCCCCTTAACTCCTCACTTGTGTTTGTAAGTCACAGTTATAACAATATAAAGAACAAAATTTGTTAAGAAAAAAAAATGAATTGGGTTGAAAGGCATGAAAGTTATTCTTTAACAACTGCTTTCTCCAAGTTCTAGGAAAAGTTATACAGAAAATCTGACAAACATAAAAAGCTTTCGATGTAGGCAGATGAGGTGAGCCAAAGGTAACAAAGTCAAAATATAGATGTGAAGAAATAGAGAGGAAAAGCAAAGAGAAATCTGCCATTTTATTTTTAAACACTCTATATTGAAATAGAAGAGCAGAGTGGGAGAAGGTATTAACCCAGAAAAGAGAACAGATTGGGAGGAAACAAGGCAAGGGTAAATGCCATCTGTATTTGTGGTATTACCTACCTAAATAATAAAACTGGATGGAAGTTTTCAAAAGGAAAAAAATACATATTCAAGTCTTTCAAATAATTTCTAGGACTAGAACAAATTTTTGGAGGAAGAAAAACCTCCTGCCCCCCTCCCCCCAAAAAAACCCAACAAAAAAACCCCACCCCAAAACCCACAACCCAAAACCAACTCGCACTTCGGCAATTTCTTATCATATATTTTATGTTTCTTAAGTAACCAACAACTTTGAGTTACTTCCTAACTGCAATACCAGACTTTCCCCTCTCTTTTGTCTTTGTCCTTAGAGATCTACCCAACAGTTTCCATCTGAGCATCTGATATTAATGTAACTTATGGGCTGTTTGTTTCTCCCCTTCCCTATCATTAATAAAGGAGGATCACTACTTTTATAGTTACAGTTAAAATAAATCAACATGTTAACTGGGATTCAGGTGGGGACCTGCAACAAGCAGGGTGGAAAGGAAAAAAAAGGTCTTTCATTTTAACTGTAGCCTTTTACATCTGGAGTAGGACTTCACAGCTGGGAGAGCAAGGTCAAGAGAAGACCATTATTCTTCAGACTTGTCACATTAAAACACACCCATCTGCCTCACGTAGCTGCAATTCCCCTGCACGCATGCACTAAGGCTCTGCAATGCCTTTTTTTTTTTTTTTTTTAACATCTCTGCCTTATCGCGTGGCACAGTGAGCACTAAGCCCAGCCACATCTGTATTGCTAACAACCATTTTTTATCTCATTAACATGCACATGCTGTCACTGAGACCAGATGCCAACACTGTCACCATCAAGAAACATCTCCACGGCTGTTGTAGTTCCACTTCCCTCGCCACTCCCAACAGTTAACATGGAAGAGTTTTTGACTAAGTCTTTATAAACAGTACGCTTCTCTTCTGTCCTTCTCATGGGTGTTACATTATTTTTTTTATAGCAAGTTCTCAGAAGTCCCCAGTTTGTATATACACACTGGAATACCCACTAGGCTCTCTGACGTATTTGGGAAGCTGACAGTTCCCAATTTATGTAGATGTTTTCAGTAGCTTTTAATTGCGATGTGAATGAGCAGGCAGTGAGGTAGTATTCACTGTCAAAGTGCCCACAGGGCCACTGGAGGAAGAGGGGTTTGGAAGCAGATGCCTTATTTCTAGGTTTTGCTTTTAGAGGTGAGATCAAAGAGAAATGGGTGTGGAGGAAAAATAGTTGCCAGATGTAGACTCTGCAGAGCTCAAGACATTCACGGTCAGTCCATGTGTACCAGTCACTTCTGTCTTTCAGGCCCCAAATGAAATACGAGGTTACTGGTCATGAACCCAGTAGTGCCAGAAAATGAGAGCATGGGCTGTAGAAATGAAATTTTAACTAGCCAGTTTAGGCAGTCTTGGAGATATTTATACATCAACAAAATGTGTCTTTACATGCTTTTTAAAGTGCTAGAAAGTTCAGCTTGGCTATGCAAAGCTCATCTGCTTTGGCTTCCTAAGCTGCATCTAAATATCACATTTTCAGAAGAGGTCAGAGCCTGCATTGATGTCCCAACTTACATCACAGCCACACCACATTGATACAAGAACACGCTCTGGAGTTAATGGCTTTATTAGCCCTGTCGGACGGGGTTGCATAGGCAGAGGGTGGTGTAGGTACGTAAGGGATTGCTGCCCTTCATGAAACTGCTCACTCGTACCCAGTGACTTGACTGTGTGACTCATTCCCACCTTATTATTCAGTACTTCCCTCCTCCTCCCATTTAACTACTACATTCCCAAATACAGAATCACATTTCAAGTACATTTACACAGAAAGCATACTTGGAAAAAAAAAAGTAATTTTTATATTAAATTAATTTCAACAAGCAGAAGTTAAAATGTACGGAATCTGTAGCCTCTGTTGGGTTATTCTATTCCAGAAATTTTTGTCCCAGAACAGAAATAAGAGAACGGATAAGCAAAAGAAACTAGATCTGGAAAAAATAGACCAAAATTTATGCCACTCAGTTCCAGTGAAGCCCATGTTTCAGTAGTGATAGAGCCAAATCAATGTTTAACCCAACAGTTCTAGAACATTTGAAACCAGTCTCTTTTCTCCAAATTTTCCTCAAGCTGATCTAAAAAGCTCCTAAACAAACTAACAGACATCGTTATTTATCATACTGGTATCATTTGTTTTCATTAAAATTTAAATTAATGCACTGAACCTAGTATACCTTTATAGATGTAAACCAGCTTTACCGTTACATTGGAAGAAGCCAACAGAAAGCAAAGATGCCAACTACCAAACCAGCCATTTACATTGCCCCATGCAAGCAGTACGTCAAGAAAAGAGCTTGAGAGCGCCAATAAAAGCTTAAAAAATTCAAAACCAAAACCAAGCCCCCTACACATACTCTCTTGTATTAAAATACCAGCTGATGTGAAGGCTGGACATGCAAGCCCCAAATCGCATAGGTAGGCACAAGCTAACAGCCAGACAGATGCACCAAAACTTTCTGCACATGCAGAGATGAAACCCAGACAGCAGTGGCAGGTTGCATCAGAGCAGCTGCTAGGAAGGTGGGAGATAACACAACAGATTTCTCACAGCTAATGAGAACCATTACTTAACAACGGTCTCTCCGAAGCCTACCCTGTGAAAAGCAAGACAACCACTAACCTCAGCTTAAAGACACTCGTCTCCAGGGCAAGCATTTAAAAAAGTGGTTCAGCTAAAAGCTGTCACATCAGATCTGCATTTGGTGTGTCCCCCCTTCCTCCCAGACCTCCCCCCAAAGAGCATCTGCCCTTGTGGAGCCTACCTGACCACCCGATGGGCTTCCCTCCCTGCTGGGCAGGCGGCAGCGCTGGGGGCCCGGCAAGCGGAGCTTGTGGCTGGGAGACACTTACAGCACAGCCTCCACCTGCTAAACACGTTTAGGAGAATCACTTGGTCCTTGGTTGCAGAAATTATTTGGATTAAGGTTCAGCTCCCCCTCCCCCAAATAAAAATATTGCCCATGGAAATCAGGTGCCCATCACAATATTATGTGAAAAATCAATATTCCTTTGATGGGAAGAGGATACATCATTTTCGCTGGACCTTTGCTATAGATAAGCATGTCTCCGCTTTGTTTCCTTGTACTGCTGAGCAACAGTATAAGAGAAATTAAACTATTTCATGCAGCCTACAAGGTTATTTGCCTAAGGATTGAAAAACAGAGGCAGGAAGGTACAGATTTTTTTTTTTTTTTTTTTAGGAGATTGTCTGATTTTATTCTTGCTAGCAGACTTGCTCTACTATTTTCAGGGCAGCTTAGTGTCAGATAAAGCACACCAAAAACATATTATTTAAAACCTGTCAAAGAGAACTTGGTTATGTCTGTAGTAAGAATTTGACACACTGCTGAATCCTAAAGTTTGCTTCTGCTTCTTGAAGGGAACACAATAGACTGTGCTTCAATGACGCCAGACAGCTTCCCTTTTGTATGCTGGGACAGAGTAGGCAGCAGATTAATAATTCAATGCTCATTAGAAAGTACAACATACAGTAAGTAATCAGATATAATTAGGCAAAAATATATACATGATTACAGAGTGAACAAGATCTGGGAATCTATTTCAGGTAAAATATCATCACAATTTCAGTGGAAGGGTCAAGAATAAACAGGAATCCTATAAAACACTCATCTTAAACACATTTTTTTCCTCTTTCCTTACCATAATCTGTTAGAATAATTCTTCACTAGGAGCATACTGCTAGTACATTCAACATGTTCAGACTCACTCCAAGTTTCTTTTCTTGTATTAAAATCAGCGAGAGAGTATGTTTCTCCTCAAGGTCCTTATATCAAATCAGTATACCTCGAGGCAAGTATATGACCACATAATTGAAGCAGTAAATTGATGACAATTAGCACATTAGCAGTGAATAGCAGCAAGTGATAGTTTTAATTGACAATGCAGTGGTTAGTAATTGATGTTAATGACTCACAAGAAGAGAATAGTGACTAATAACTGTAATTTTTAGCTGTTTTCCCTGCTGGTAAGCCTTGTACAAGATTGGGGCAGGTGGGGATGTAGGCTGGTCAGAGAGCGTACGGAATTGCCGCCTTACAAACAAGAGGCTGAGGATTTAAGCAGGCATTTTGTGCATTACCGAGAAGCAAATACAGCTTTCTACGGCTTAATAAAATAAATTACAAATTGCTCTGATTGTTCAACTCCTTAAAGAAAAGTGGTAGTTTTTTCACCACTCCCACAAGTCATAATTCTCAAACATTTTTGGAAGAGTTGTGTCAGTTCTTTGCAAGGCTGTGAATGCAGTCCCTGAGCAGTGCACACACAGTGATTAGGGGACGTTCTCCCCTCTTCAAAATGTGTTAATGCCTGAGTTAAAAAACAAGCACAAAAAACAATGCCTATTTAAAACTTTAAAAAGCATTGGGCTATGTTTTCTGGACAGATGGTAGATTTTGAGCAGCCTGCCTTATCTGGGGGACCTCCTGTCACTATAAACAACTCATAGAAACTAAGACCTCGATGCCATTTACAGGGCTCAATTTTACCCAAGAGAACGGTAGGATTAGAAGCTTTATTTTCCTGTTACACAGGAATTTTCCTGTTTGTGAAGATGTATTCCCTGTATAAAATACTTATTGTATTGAAGAAGAGGAGAATTAATCATACTTCACAGTTAAACATATGGATAACCATGTGGGTAGCAACAATTATCCAAAGATACCTAACATGATGACACTAAGAGATGCCTAATTATAGCCTTGGACTTCCCTTCAGTGGGTGATGTACAACCGCATATACGGAATAATCCCTTCCTTAAAGGTTGGTGCCAAGACCTAGCACTGTAGATTTTTTGACACATAAAATGTCTTCTTTACATCAAAGGCAAAAATACTTAAGAATGAACTTGTTATGAAGCTTTTTATTTTTAACATTTTAGCTCCTATACTGTTTTAAAATCAGTTTTGAGAACAATTAAAAGCCAGTCTATGGCTGGCTTCTGTATAAGTGTTATAATCTTCAAGGCAATCATTTCCATTGGAGTTTGAATGATAAAGGACTCCCATAAATTTTAAAATGAACTCAGTTCTCTTTATATTCGTCCTCGAGTGCTCATTACTTTGATCCAAATTGTGGAGAGTATATCTCTACAGCCTTGACATACCTTCCCATGGCCAGCCTTTAACATACAGAGCCAGATTCTCAGCCGCAGTAAATCAAAGCAGTGAATCAAAGTCGATATATTTAGGCTGATTTACACCAGCCAAGGCTCTAGCCTGGTCCTTGGACTGCTGGTGACTCCTCAAGGGGGGAACTAACTCCAGGCGTCGCCCCAGGAAACGCACAGCGGGTTTCCCCAGCGTTGCCAACGCACAGTGCTTCCCCTTGGGATGAACTCATGAGGCACAGGACTTCCACGAGTGCTACAGTGGTCGTATTTGCTTCCCACTATCATGAGAAGGGATTTTTTTTTTTTGCCCCTTTTTGCTGCCTTTACAGGCATAGAAAAAGAGAAGGCAATTCTTCCTGCTGCAGAGCTGTAGGGCTAAATATTCATGTTTTGTGGGTTTTTTTCCTTTCTCCAGAGGCGATCATCCCTGGGGGAATGACTTGAAGGACAGTCTGGTGGCAACAGGTTTTACTGCAGCATGTTTTTCTGCTTAGATTTGGAGGAAGGCAGATGAATAATCCATTAAGAAAAAAAGAGAACAAGAATAGCTAAGGGGCCATTCCTAGTTGCTGAGGCATATAGAAAAGCCAAACTGTGCAAATTATTCAGGTACACTGAAAGTGAAAACTTTTTTCCTGGTCCGAGGTAGTTTTTGTAGGTAACTTGTTACCATGCAGACCCACAGATTGCTGCATTAACAAAAGAAAGTATTTCATTCCCAAAAGGTGAAAAATAACCTGATATTTTGGAAAGTATCTTAACAACCGAAAAGTCAACAACTGTTTACATACAGTTATTACTTCCTACAATACAAATATTTTAAAGAACATTTTTAACAATGCTGTGTTTATACCCTGTTATGTAGGTTTTTCAGCTTCCGTGCCTAAAGATCATAACAGCATTTGCCATCAGTAAATGCATTCATTAATTTTTTATTTTGCAAGAAAAGTCATTCATTAAGTTGTATTCAAACAAAGACTTATGTTTGTGACCTCTAGTTGTGGCATATGTTTCCAAGCGCTGGTACATTACTTTCTTAAACCTCCAAAGCATATAAATGTGATATCCATCTCTTCTCTGAAAATTACAAACCACCAGGTGAGAAAGGCTGAAAACACAAGCTAATAAGACTATTCCAGCAACTTTCAGAAAGTGGAAGGCTCCATAGCAGGTGCTGGACTTCGGCTCATTGAAGCCGAAGTGAATTCTGGGGATGCTCAGGCACAGATGTAGCTTTTCTCCCATGGAATCACTGCTCAGGTGTAGTAAGAGTTGCACAAGAATATCTTCAACAGAAATCACAGGAATGGTGCTTCCAAAAGGACAGGCATCTGTCACGTAGAGTGAAGAAGGGGTTGTGTATCACACAGCTATAAAACTGCTGCATGGTGACGGAACTTCTCTTTTGTCTGGCTACCGGTACAAACACAAAGACATCTCAAGTTTCTCAAGTCTACCATGTAACACAAGTGACTGAAGCATCTTAAAGACATGTCATGTCAGGCTTTAACAGAAATGATCAGAGAAACAAGAAATCTTCTGGTGCTTCTCTGATTTTATTTTGAAATTTTATTCTCAGCAGTGGATTCCTGTTGCGGAGTCGAGAACACTTTCTCATAACTGCTTTTTCCAGCCACCAGTAATTTTCTCAACCTATCTAAGGCAGAACTGTGAGAAAAGAGAGAAACTTGCTTAGCTAGGAAAAAGAAAATGCAGTCTCCATTTTTTCTTTCCAAGCATATTTTGCAGAGTAATGCACAGTGCTTCGATACCTGCCCAATAGTGTGGTGGTGGGATCACTCCAGGTTCATGCACAGGCTGGCTCAGGTGCCTTCACCCTCCTGAGCTGGGCAGGTAGGATGCCGGCTCCCTGGTGTGTCAGAGAGGCAGCATGCCGTAACAACACCGGCCTGACAGCAGAGATCATCCCTTTGTTTGTTTAATACCGTTCCTGAAGCACAGAGCCCCTGTGCAATGAATTATAGCGTCTGGGCAAAGAGTTTGCACCAGGCGGTCCATCACTTGCAAATCTTATGCTGAGGCCAGTCACGAGTGAAGATGCCAGATTTTTAGTCGGTGTAATTTACTGTCGGTCCATTAGCCTCAAAAAGACTGTGCGGGTTCAGGCCCTCTGAACGAGTCTCCTGTAAATTCTGACGACTATGTCAGACAGCTCCACCTGAAACGACAGACCCTTCCCTGATCCGTTTTGCAGCTACGAATTGCTTTCCTCAATGCCCATGACAATTTTTTATTGATGTCAATGCGAGCCAAGGACCTGAAGCAAGTTTCCCTTCTGCTACTGATTAAAAGAAAAAGAATGAAGGGAGGAAGGAGAAAACCTAAGAGTTCAGTAAAATTTTTAAGTATTAATATTGCTGTGATTTTATTAGCTGTATATTGAAAGTAAACACAACATAATTGAAATATATCTCAGTGATATCTCAGTGTCCAACTCTGCCTGTTACATTTTCTTGGAATTATTCATTTCCTTTCATCACAAAAACATTTCAAGTAACTTGTAGAAAGTTAAATAAATACAAGAAATTTGAATTTGTATATTACTTAAATTTATGAGCTTTTATAAATCTATTTTGTGCAAAACTAATTATTATAATGGTAGCTGAGTAAGAAGCAACACCATACAAGACTTAATTCAAACGACATTTTTGTTATATGCTCTTGTTTTAATTTTCTAGCTTCGCTGAATAACTAGAAATCTTTGCAGCTGTAGCAAAGTGCCTCATATATAATGTATAGAACACATCCTCTTGCCATTTTTCACAGGTGCCTGGCTATTATATGATTCAGAATTCATTCACAGTGCCTATTAGAGGTCTTTATATGTAACTGACTTCCTTTCTTGAATATTTATAGCTTTTATGAGACATTTATGGGTAGGCCCAACAAGAGTTTCTAAGGAAATACTGGGAAATAGTTCTGTATAACATCATTAATATACTGTTCTTTGATGGTAATGGCCACAAATGTCATCTAATTGCTATATTCTTACTTTGTCTAAGCTTTGTATTGATGGGGAGACTGCTACAGAGAGCCTCTCCAGTCTAGAAAGTCTTCTGGGAAACAATTTGGCTCCCGCAGAAAGGAACATATTTCAGTCTAGAAATTAACTGTTCAAGTCAGGCTATCTGTACCAGTGATCACCGTGGGTTGAGTCGAAGGTTGCAAATACTTGAATGAAAGACAAAACATAGATTGTATGTGTAAAAATATTTGTAAACCAGATAAGATTGACTGGGCTTATGTTGTGACAAAGACAGTCCTAAGAGAACAAGCAACACTGCAAAGACTAATGACTCGCGTGAAAGACAAAAATGTTGTTTTGTAGAGTTGTACGTAATAGTGAGATTGAAATATTAGATAATATTTGCTGGCAAATTCAGAAGGGCAATGCTCCTTATCAGAGATACCTTGAGGATTTAAGATAACATCTCCTACTTCTAATAAAGTTATATTCATCAGTGTGGTCAATGAGGTTATAACAAAATGACACATTTTCCTATTCTACCCTTATTAGCCACTTAATGATAGAAAGGAGGATTGAAAATGTGTGTGTGTGTGTATCTATCTATCTATCTACCCATCTATTATTTCAAGCTTTGTTCCCTGTGGGTTTATGAATTTACCTCTTGAGGTGGCTTTGGTTTAGACAACATTGTATCAAAAAGAAAAAAGTATAATGTAATTAATATTTGTATGAAAGCACACAGTCATATTTTTCCATCCAGAAGTACTGCAGTGAGAGTTTCATACAGGAGGAGCTGCTAGTCAGCATGGTGTAAAGCAGAAACCATGGCATCCACACTGTTTGAATCCCAGAGTTGGCCAAATAATAAATGGATTATGAAATAAATTTGGATTTGTGCTAAGACCTTTAATAAATTAGCAAACGGTACTTAAAGAGTTTCTATGGGTGCAAAGTAAAGCATGTATGTCATAGCATATGTACCTACATTCTTTTGCTTTTGCTTGCTGTCTTAAAATGACAAATATCTTTCTATGCTTTCTAGATAGGATATTACTAAATAAGGTGTGAAATTTTGGCTAACTGCTGATATTGAGGGTAACTTTGTATATTTGCTTCTTTTAACTTTGTTATATAATTTGCAAGAAATGAGGAATTCAAAATAGTATTTGCTTATTTTTGGAGGTAAACATTAAAGGCCTTTTTCATATTCTTCCCTTTGTCCCTTAAACTGCTCAGTGTACTTTCATACCACTCCCCATTGCTGGGATAAGACTTCTCTCTGGAGTAGCTCCTGGCATCTGGAACAGCTTTTCTGCAACTTCCATGCTTCACCAGTTCCATCTATTTTTATATCTCATCTCTTCTCCCTTGACTATCTCTTTTAATTTCTCTCCATCTGCTTTTTATATTAACTTTATAACTCCATATAACATTTGTGATGCAGTTTGCATGAAAAACACCAGCTACCCAAAATAATGTTGAAGCTTACCCTGTTGAATGGATTTGCTCCTGTGGAAGCCTGGCTCCTCCTCCGGTGTATGCAGGAGCAGCTCATTGACAGCAGTCAGAGAAAAGAATCTCAGTATTTTAATATTTCAGTATTAATCCTCAAGTTGAAGAGTTGATTGCACTAGCTATTGGGCAAACATATAAAACAAGGAAGTAGAGCTTGCAGCCAAAAAGTGTAAAATATTTATGAGCACATTGATGGCAATGATAGAAGAAGAGGCATAGAGAAAACTTTTTTTTATTTATCCAATACAAGACTGTATATAGAACATGGCTAACTAATTGAAAGCCCAGGAAACTGCCTACGTCCAGTACTTCAGCATTCAGCTTTTTACCTTCTCTAATTTGGTTCAGCACGTGCTATAGATTTTAATAGTACATGAGCAAACCTCTCCCTGTGCACAAAAAGGCCACATCTTTCAATTTACTGAGGGATGTCTATGGGCAATGTTTACAAGAGGTTCCAGGTAGGTCATTCACCATTTGCAATACTGTGAGTGATTTAAGGCCATTAAAATAAATAAAGAAGAGTGGACTCAGCTGGTGGTTGTAACTGCCTAGTCAGTTATAATAATAACATAATATAGAATATAATAGATTTAGAACTAATCTAGATTAAATTCTAGATATAGAATTAATCTAGTCAGTGTAGGCTGATTTTCGCATGCTTTGGAAGCCCTTTAGTGTTTCATTTGCTGCAGGCTGCACATATACCTACACTTTTTGGTCTCTAGTCCAATAACAATTATTTACTACAGCTAACAAATCTTCAAGGCCGTGTAACCTGTGTTTCACCTATACTGACCTCTCACACAACTTATCAGAGCAGTGTAAAATGCCATAAGTATAATTCCTTGTGTATTGTGCAATGTCAATTTTTCTTTTTGTTGTTGCTGAAGTTCATTTTATCTAGTGCCAGTATATTAAAAATCTATTAATGTTTCACACATAAAATGAACACAAATTGAGCTAGTGTAAGATTTATATTGAAACGTACAAAGGCCCAAAAGTAACTCTAGCATTATTATGCCCCTGCCTGTGCCAAATTGAACTCCTAACACTATTGACAAAGGTTTCAAAATTCACATGTATTTCTTCCTGACGGCTCTCCCAGCCATGAGCTCAGGAGCTGTTCTCACTGCAAGTCAAGTCAAAGAATTACACTTGCCAGAGCTGCTTTCCAGTTCCTCTAAGTGACCTCCTTACCTGCAGAAAGAAAATTCCCAGAGAAAATCCAGGTGTATTCAGAATTACTTCACTAAAATGGATATAAGATATCCCTTGAAAATCAAGCAACATCAGTATTTCCATTATTATTCACTGCCTGCCTTTGGAAATACTAACATGGTGTCTAAATACCAGTTCTTTGCTCAGTCAGTCAGGTCTCTTCCCATGATTTCTTTCTCTATGTGCTCATGGCTTTAAAACTTATTTATGCCTCTTCTTTTCAAAATACCATGGATTACAGTTACTTTCTTTGCTTGTCGTTTTTGGTGGTACTTCAAGATGTCCAGCTTAGCCTGTTATGACATAGTTTATGAACTTAAGCCAGCAGTACAAGCAAACTACTGAAGCTGAAATCACTTAGGCTAAAGAATTAAGGAGTTTTCAATGTTTGTGGTCTGAATACAGTAAAAAATTGTGCTTGGAGAGATTCAGAAAGATCGTACAATGCTTTCCCACTCCCAGAGAGGACTGGCTTCCCCTGAACCAGCCTTGACAGATGATTCTTGACCTGTTCTTGTCCCCCATTATGGAGAGTCCACTGCTTCCCTTAGTATTTTTTTCGCAGCGATCACCTTTCTGAACTATCATGAAATTTTTTTTCTTAAAAGCTTAAGTATCTCTTACTGCAATCTGGATTCATTACTTCTTTGTCCAATTCACAGCGGGCATGGAAACCAGCCTAATCTCTTCCCTCAAGTGACCTTTTAGGCATTTGAATCTTGTACGTCCCTTCAGGCTATTTTGTCCTGACAAAATAGCTCATGTTCCTCCCATCTTTCCTCGTAGGTCATGTTTTTCACAAGGAGAAGAGAAAGAAGGAATAGTATTTGACGGTTGACATATAGGCATGCTGGTCAAGGTGCTCTGGTGTTGCTCAACTTGGAGAGCGGGTGTTGGCTGGATGGCAAGGGTGAGTGTTACCCTCACCACCGCTCTCCTTCCTGCAGGCAAGGACCCATGACTTGCTCAGTGCGGGCCCCAAGCTAGACCAGGGCTCTTTTCTTTTTAAAATCTACTAATGCAGGTTATTCTTAAGATCCTGTGATGTTTGGATAGCAGAGAACAAATAGAAAAACACATTCGTCCCATAAAAAAACCCCCTTTGTTATGTGCTTCCTTCCCACCCTTTGTTGCTGTTCTTCATATTGATTAAATCTTCATTTAGCATCATCATTTTTCTTAGTTTTCGTCTCACATGCTCACTACACATGGTTTCATAATCTGTTGTCATGGAAATCAGACAGATGTCAAAAACATGGCTTTATCACTTAATTGTGTGATCCACACAAGAGAAAGAATAATGTAGAGAACCTGATGGGAAGTTTTGCAGGTTAAAGCAAAACAAGAAGACAATGGCGAGTTAAAAAACAAAAAATTACCTTTTATTTGTAACAGTGTTCTCATTATGGGCACCGGAAAAATGAAAGTTTGCAGGTATTGTTTTCTGTGCTCATTTTTGTTTATTATTTTACATGTTGAAGCTTAAAGGCTCCTGACCTCTGTCCTTCTATGAATTAGTGGCACAAAACGAGCTGTGATTGTGCAGGGAGTATGCCCACGTAAGCTGCTTATACAGTTAGGGCTTTCATAGAATCATAGAATCATAGAATCGTTTAGGTTGGAAAAGACCTTTAAGATCATTGAGTCCTACCGCCAACCCAACACCACCATGCCCACTAAACCGTGTCCTGAAGTGCCACATCTACGTGGTTTTTGAAAACCTTTGCAGGTGTTCATTGAGCTCAAGCCTAGCAAGTAGCATAAGAGGTTTCTTGCACATGTTAAATCATCATTAACAGCAAAACAAGAAACCCGAAGGTCATTCTCCTCAATGTCCAGCAGGGTGGGCAGAGGAGCCCTATTTCTATCACGGAAGGAAGTGGCATTTCAGTTCTTGCTGAGGACTCTGCAGCCCCATTGAACGTGTTAAGGTTCAGCATCGCTAAACCGAGGGTGACGTCCCACAGGGCGTACGCAGAAGTTGTGCTTGCCCCGAAATGCTGTGTCCCATCAATATGTTTCTAAGCATAGCTGAGGGATAGGGTGAAAATCCAATCTCAAGGTAAAATGACGTCAAATGAGGCCAGTGCTAGGGCTGGAAACAGAGGCAGCTATAAGAAGCTGTGCTGCTTCTTCAGGCTACAGTCCTCTTACCAGCAAGACGTTTATCATATCAATGTCCACGCAAGCAAGTTAAAGAATTTTGTGCTTTTAATGCCAATACCTCACCACCTCTGTTAAGGATGTTGCCTTCCATGTGTATGTTCATAGAGCAGTTTTCCAATTAGCTAGTAATGTTATTCCCTTATACTTTTTTAGTCAAGTTTCTACTAAGTACAGAATATGGTTTTTATGCTTGTTACAAAAGTAGTCCCATGATATCTGCTTATACATCTATTTTGAAATGTCAGCCAGACAAATGAATCTACCTAAAATAATGCTGGTTCTACAGAAATTTCCTATATACAGGAAATTTGCCATGCTTCCTTGTTATGTTGCTTTTCAGGGAGGATATGTACATTCCGAGGAGAATGGGTGCAGTTTGATTCTGCTTTGTAAGTTAAGCCCATCAACTGTAGACTCGTCATCTCTGAATGTAGCTGGAAACATAGTTTTCTTTAGGGTATAAAAATACATCTGTATCTTTGTGAGTCTGGATCAAACAGTGAAATGAAAGACTGAAATCGGGATGGAAGGAAGGATGGAAGGAAAGAAGGAAGGAATGAGTGAACCCAGCTCGAATCTCATATCTTAGGATGAATTTGCTGAGTCTGGCTGTTGAAGAAAAAACCTTGAACTATAAATTGAACACATCTGTACAGGAATCACTGAGAGGCAGTGCGCATAAAACTCAGTGTCCACACTTTCACACAACTGCTTTCCAGATGAGAGCAGCATTTTCCATAGCACAGGATCTGCAAAACATGCACTGAGAGCCTTCCTTCAGGCTATCTGCACTGGTGTGCTGAGACCTGCTGTATGCCATCTATATCTGCCCCAGAAATAGCTTAGCTTCAAACTGGCATAAGCATGATGACAACTATATAGCATCTACCAGTCTTTTAATATTTTATACAACAGAATGAATTGTAGCTTTTCAGTATTAATTCATATTGCAGCAACAACATTATAGTTGGAGAAGGGTAAAATTAACATGTTATTTATGCTGAAATTACACTGAATCACAAACAGTGTTCCTGGAAGGCTGAAAAACTGAATAATTTTGAATAAATTATTGATGATTTTAAAAGCCTTTCTTATTGATTACAGGTTATACTCTTAGATTAAAAGAGTGCAGCTAAGTCCTGTCGGAGTCTTTCAAAGTCAGAGTTCATCAGAATAAACAAGTACCACTGTGCTATAATCCAGATCAGCCAAAGAGGAGTAAAATGCTAACAAGTACAGTGCTTTATCGTTTAAAACCCTTCTGTTTATTATAATTTTGCTTCCTAAAAATTACTCTAGAACTATACAGACCAAAATAGAAGTATCGGAGGTGTGGCAAGTCGTCTTCAGTGCACCCTTGACTGGATGAGTGTTGGTGTTGGGTGACACCTCGGTCAACCAAAGGAGCTGCTCCAGCTGCGAGGCACTGAGCAACGTGAACAGCAGAATGGCAGACACCCTAATAATACTTAGCCCACATATTTTTCTCCAGCCCCTTGCAGCCTGCTTACCAACTGGTTCTCTAACAATGCTGCATTAGCTCTGCATTGTTATAAACATACTGGCAGTATTACCACAGGCTGTTCCCAATTTACTTCTGGATAATTGAAGTATCCTATTACTAACTATGTTTTGTTTTGCATTCTGTTCCTTCATACAGTGTGCTGTGGTCATGTGCATTTCACCCTAGAGGTCTTTAGCAAATTCCTGTAATTACTTCTCCACATCTCTTGTTCATTCATTCCAACTGAAATTATCTCTGAACATTAGTTCCATTTGCTAAATCTCTTCTTGCTTTATTAACTTTAATCAAACTAATATATACTGCTAAATGAAAGGTGGTCTAGGATGCCCATACCTGGCTCAGCCCTCTTCCCAGGGGTAAACACCCTCTTGAAACAGCAACACAACTTAATTTTGCAATTATCAGAATATAATGTGGCTGCTGTTATTTCAGTTATTGTATAGTTGCCATTGATGCCACTTAAAAGCTGCATTGCTACTGCAAAATAGATCTGAAAAAAATTCTATGTACAGTCACTTGAATTTCAAAGTAAGTTCACACTGCAATGGAGATTACATCTCCATTAATGTTTGCTTTTCGTGAAGTTTTGAGTGAAAGAAAATTCAATTGGGCAAAGTGCACTCCCTACTCATGGAGAGGTGTGATTAAAGAAAGGAAAGAGAAAGGGTTTGGCTTTCATTTGTATTTATTTTTAGAATTTGTGAGGTGCACAAATTCTATGGTATTGAGAAAACACAAAAGACTGGTTGAACACTTTATAACTCACATCGCTGTTAAGGAAAAAATTCCCAGAGAAAAAAAACATGAGAAGTATGACAGCTTTAAAAATCCTCATTAAAATCAACCTAACTAGAGCTCTAAAACCATTTTAACTTCAATTAGTCTGCTTTTCTATGTCAAATAATGGCCCAATCCTGTTCCTACAGTAGTCAGTAGAAATATTGCCCCTTGTCTGAATAGTAGTGAACAGGAGTTCAAGAGTCAAGCCAGAGATCTCTGAAGAAGAGATAAAAGCTGAGCCTCAAGCTCAGGTTTTCAGCATGAGTTCAAACTAAGATGATAACTATAAAAGTTGATTTATTATATGGCAATATATAAAATACAGAGATAAATTTATCAGGGACATTGTTGCTGTTCATTGTACAGTTGAATTATTACACAGAAAAATGAAGGGAGGAGAATGTCCTCCTTTGTGCCATCATAAGTAGCATGAGCTTACAAGTAGTTAGGTGTATTTTTGTCAGTTATAAAAGCATTGCTAAAGCACACTGATTGTACATGTATAAGGTATGGATTAGATTCTGCCCCAGCGAGTTAAAATGGAAATCTTGTACAGTGAGACATATGGGAAACAACAGAGGACAGGTCTCCTGGCAGCTAAAAATCTTGCTCGTCACAGTCCTTTCACCTGAATTACGTACTACGGAATTTCTTCAGGGCACATCATTGCAGAGGAAAGTGGAGGTGGCTTTCCTCCGACATGTACACACCATGGTGCGCACTTGTGCTTCAGTCTGAAAGAAGGCAAGAGAGTACGTTTGAGTAGGTACTCTAATACTGTGCAAAAACATCACCTTGGAATTGCTGAATAATAATGGCCATAACAGACATATAAATGAATCCTGGACAGAACAACTCTTGTGGTCAAGTAGCCTTTGATCTTGAAGGGTTATGTCAGACTTTAGGATATTTCCCAGTATTGAACAAAAATACTTACTTTGTTGCAATAAACTGAATTCCTTCTGAAACACATCTATTGTATGTGTCAAATATTGGGACTAAATTAATTATTTGCTACCTGTAATTTGATTGGGACAAACACAATGAGACGTGAAAAAGAAAAGGTTGTCACCGTCATGATGAAAAGCACGGCATGACACACAATTCATAAATCTTCTGTGTCAATGAAAACCGGCAGAAAGTCCAAAATAGATTCTTAATGTGCGGTTTCTGAATCACGCTTTGCCTAGACAGCTACTGGTCAGCTTTTATGTTTTAAGGCTATCCTTGGACCATGGATGAAGCTAGTTCTACTTTTTAATTGGAGAACAAAAATTGTCAAGCTCGTGCAATAGCACCTAATAGCCAACTTTGAAAATGACTGAACTTACAGTTCCTATAGAGTGACCTATTTCAATAGCAGAATATACATTATTAGTGAATTTTCCTGAAGCATTATGGGTAATAGACTCAACTCAGAAAATTCCCTGATTTCTGGGATAACAGCAGGGGATATTTATTGATATGTTTTGAAGTTATTGCAGCTTTTTGGCTTAGCCTAAGTGGAATTTGTAATCCTACAAACAAATGGGGCAAGAGCTATATAACTCCAGTGCAGGGCAGGATCCCAACTGCCAAATTTGATTCTTTCTCTCTTCACAGGTACGCTGCATGCCATATATAGCTTTTGAATGGCACAGATAACTTCCTTCCCAGTGGCAATGCTGTCACAGGAGTGGATTCTGGCAACATGCAGCTGAAGACCCATCCCAACTTGGTCTCCACTCTACTCTCACTGAGGAATGGGACAGTTCCTACAGGAGTTGCCTTCCCTCCCCTCCTTTCTGGACAGGAAAGTTTTAGAAGAACTGGGAAGAAACCAAGATTCTTTTGCACAAGAATCTGGGCTTGCCAATTAAAAATTAATAAGGAAAGGCAACAGGGAAAAAAAAATAGCAAGAGCAAAATAAAGAAAAAAAAATATTTCCAAAACTTCTGAGTCTTCGGCTCTTCTTCTTCAGACTCATCTATAACCCTCCCATTGCGTCCCAAAGAGAGCTTTCTTGACCTGTAAAAGTTAGCTAGCTGGCCTCTTTTGTCCTGAATTTATCTTTATAGGAGTCCCCTTGTAGGTTTTAAAATTAATAACAGCACAATTCTTGTACCTTACCTGAGTGATTTTGGTGTATTTTCATGCTGTTCATCTTCAAATATCCAGACTGGTAGTTTCCACTGTCCCTCGAGAGAAGATTTAAATCTCTCAGTCACATACTGGGAACCAAGTTATCATTTTTAAGGCTTTGTTGTAAGACCTAGACCCTTGCTGGTCTAATTATATGTTAGGTAAAAACACAGAAGATGTATATCTTTTACATCAGTTGTCTTGTAAAGTCAGATATCTAAAATAACCCTATGAAAGCTCATAAACCAAAGCAAAAAAAAAGCCCAAATAGCATATATGAATAGGACAGACCTACATTAATGTGTGTCTTTTGGAAAGGGCTAGCAAATGTTAAGAATAAGGAGACAATTTTTGACGTCTCTGAACTTGTTTCCTTTAAATCAATAGTCACACTTACTATAAAGTTTGTAATGAATGAATCATTCCTGAAGTTTTTAAATGTGACAAAAGTATAAATTGCCTTGAATCTACATTTCAGGCATTATATTATATAACATTTATTATCTGAGCCCTTTTACCATCTTTACGCCATCAAAACACAAGGCTGAAAATATCAAGATCTGGTAATTAACATCTTAATGTAACTGATGTGCTATTTTGATTACTTCAATTTTATAGCATTTAATTTTCAAATGTGCATGGGTCTCTCTTGTCAATAACCTTGTTGTTATACAACAAGTGAAGCCCCCTTTAGCAGCAATTCTTACTAATGGAAAAGAAATTACTCTGACCCAGTAAGAAACATGCATGTTGCTGCAACTGGTTGTTTGTTTTCAAGATTATTTTAAAATAGGAAATCCTAATGGATGTGGTAGCCAGTGTCTTCATAGAAGATGAGATTCATCTTCCTAAGAAACAGTCTTCTTTACAACCAGAATATAATTGCCATGGGGAACAGCTAAGAAAAACTGAATTTGCTAAAAGTCAAAATATGAAGTGTTTTTAATGAAGATGATTATAAAGCTATACATAAATATTTTTTTCAAAAAATCTCTCTGTTCTTATATTGATAAAGAATGAGTATTTTCATGCACACAATGGTGGAACAGGCATATGTTAAATCATGCAATTCTAGTATCTAGGAGAGGGACAGAGCACACTAACATGGCCATTCAAGTAGTATGGCAGGACAGAGGTGGTGGACTTTTGGCTAGGACACCAGAGATATTGTAAAGACCTACTAAAAATACAGGCTTGAACTTGAGTAATTTAGGTATGCTGTGAATGGGTGCCTTTGATGGGTTGGGCCTCTGGAAAGAGGCTTAAAATCAGCAAGCTCGTTTCCATGGACTGTGACTGAGAGTTGATCTTAGCCTTCAGAATATGGGAAATGAGCATGAACATCAGCTGAATGTCCCAGGGGATTTGTGTCTTACTGATCATGAAATCGAATCAATTCTGGCCAGGGACAGAGTTCAGATATCTTATCTGCAGGGTTTTGCTGAAAACGTTTCCAGATAGTTGGCAATGTTAAGACATTATCTATTTTCAGGGTTGTATTTGTATCAGGATCAGAAGAAAGAAAGTGATAAAGCATGGATAAAGCATCCCTCTGTGGCCCATAGAGCTGACTGCTGCAGCAGGAACACTTCTCACACCCATAGTACAGAAATATCCCCAAAGAGATCAGGCCAGGCTGTGGAAGAGGGGACACTCTTTCCTAGCTCTATGTACCTGTTTGTCCTGAAAATAAACCCCACACATCCCAAACTGGCAGCTCACTGAATCTACAAACACCGTTCCCTTGTTCTTCCATTCACTTCTAGCCTGGCTTAAAAATAATAGTACAAAAAGAGTCATCCTGAGAAGTAGTGTGGAATAAATCAAATTGATGGAGCTACTGTTATTTGAAAACTGCAGGAGTTCCTGGGAGATGGGCTGCAAAGGCTTGAGTGCCATCCAGGGTTATGAAAGACTTTCTTAAGACCTGATTCAACATGGAAGTAAATGGAAAGGCAGCTGTTTGACTTACCTGGGTATTGATCGAGTTCCCATGAAAGGAAAGTCTCAGGGAGCGTATTTTAATGCCTTGCAAAAGACTTGTATTCAAAGACATAAAGAGAGCAAGGTTTGAGTCATCTACATTACAAAAATATCCAAATGAAGATATGCAATGCAGTTTTCCTGACAGACTAAACACTTAAAAAAAAAAAGCTTCAGTATGTCGGCAAATGCTATACTCCAAACCATGTTACTGTGCTTGGAATATGGTTTTCTTTATGAATCCCTACCTACACTCTTTAAATGGGCATAAACTTTCTGTTGACTTTCCTACAGCCCTGTTCTTACCTGCAGCCCACGATAAGCAGCTGGCACTGGGCTTTACTCAACAGATGGCTGGCACAGGGGCTTACGCGCACTTGCTCATCTCTGGCACTAGTCAGGGATGAATGATATAAAAAAATTCTTCACAGTTGTTGGATGAAAAAAATACAGTGTGGTCCATCCGAGTGGAATTGTTATTTTCAATGAGTGTGGTTTTGAACTTGGTACATTTTCAAAGGTCAGCTGTATCTCTTGGGGATCTGTGAAAAGAGATCAAGAAATTATCTGGTATCATTGTTATTAGGATTAATAACAGTGATACCGGTCATTTTATTAACCAATGAGGATTCCTCTGGCTCTTGCTTCAGTCAGCAGTTAAGAGAGCTGAATACATGTTTCAGGGAGATTTTCCATGACACATGTTTTCTTAGGAACACTCTATCTCCATTAATACAGAGAGATCCATTTTTAATGCTCCTAACCAATTGTTAGGAGAAACAAGAAACGGGAGTGAAATAGCAGACGATTTCAGCAAGTGTCTATCTAATTGGTGCCTTAGTAGACTCTGGTATTTGGATGCTAGGCTATTTAAAAAAGCAACATTTAGTGTGTGGTCTATGCACAATTTATATGTGCCCTAAATAATACAAGAAAGAAAGGAATCTACAGGAAGGAGCTCATGGAAGAGCAACCAAAACACAGGACTGTTTATTAAGCCTTAGAAAAATGAAACGGGAGGAAAAAACTGTGGAATTTAACTAGATGTGATCTTGTGCTCTATGATATTCACAGTTTTTCAGTGCATGGCTCCTTGTGTATGTCCCTGCAGGATGGCTGAAAAAGTGTGAATGCTGTGGGAGTCATGTCCCTAGTAGGGAAAGTAAATAATAGTCTCCCCAAAGCAGAACTCAAACAAGAGTCAGGGCTGACTGCAAACTATTTCCCTAATTAAAGGGTCAGGAGAAGTTCAAAAAGTTTTTAGCCATGATGTGCTATCCTGCAGATGTGTATGTGAAGCACACAAAAACTCTCACCTGGCAGGCTGAAAAAAGAGTCTTCCTTATATCTCCTTATTTTCAGTGTGCACTTCATCAAATGCTGTACATTTAATGATTTTTCTTTTGCCTACTCAGGATACATATCTGTTGATATCTACTCCCAGAGTCCCAAGCTTTGATAAATCCTCCATCACTAGTTAGAACTAGTCCTTTCACAAAGCAATCTTCCTTGCTCATGTACTTCTATTTCTTCTAACAATCTGCTGTTTCATCTTTACCTAAAAATAGTGAGAAAAAAATTTAGAGTTTTAGTGAAAAAATATAAACCTCCATTAATTTCCATATCTATTAGTAAGGAGTTTTTCCTTAAGGCATGGTCCACAAATATCTGTAAACCTCAAATTTTATCTTGGCTTAAAATAGATTTTGTAAGTAAAACTCTACAAATGAGCACACAAAATGTGTTCCCATCTTTACGAATTGCTTTCTTTTTACAGTTAAGCATTTTTAAAACATTGGGCTCAACTCTGCATTTCCATACAACCTATAATAAAGGCAGGGAGGAGGCAAAGTTATCCTTTGACCTGCAAGAAGCATCTGATGAGCAGTAGTCAAACTAAGCCCACGTTGCCTATGGTGTAGACCTGGAGTGGGTACCTCCTTATGAGAAAGGTTCGGAAAGTACCTTAAAGCTGGGCTTTTTAGCTTCTGAGTTATGCAGACCACTGGAAGCTGTTGCTGAAGTCGGACATCTTCCATCTATACCTTCTTGCTGGCCCTCGGGGTGGCCTTCTCCATCCCTGTCCCCGAGGGACCACTTGCTCCCTGTGAGACGACATGTCTTTCCAAGAGACGAAGACAGGAGCGATTGGTCTTTCTCTGCTGGGGGATCCCTTGGGGCTTTAGCTTGTCACTGGCTTCTTCGGTATTGCTCTGAAACCACCCAGGGATATCTGAGGGTGTTTAGGGACAGTGCTGTCAATGCCCTGGCACTGCTGGGGTTGCGTCTCACACCTGGACCCTGCTGGGTGGCCGTCCCCAGGGCCTGGCAGACACCAGCGCTGGAGGAGATCCAGCGCTGCAGCTTTTCCCTGTGCTTGCGGTATTTCTTCTGGCAGCACGACGATGCAAAACCTTGGGAATACAGGAGAGCCTCCACCGCCCTTAGAAACCTCGATGGCAAAACACCCTCATCCAAGCCAGGCTGGTTTTCTTTCTGGTGAGGGGTTCACCAACACAGTTCACACCTTGGACCTCAGCGTGGAGCTTCTGCGGCATGCCTGGGCTGGGTTCACGTTTCAGTGCTGTTGGGAAGACCTGGGCTTTACCCCCGTCTGCCTTTGGCCCGGCCGTGGACACCAGCTACGCTGGCAGCAGGTCTCGGCCGGGTGACATGGCCAAGCAGGTTATGACCTGTATAGGTGCTAAAAGCAGAAATCTCAGCTTTCTATAATGGGAATATATGAACTGGAAATCCTAAAAAATGACAGAATATGTAATCCCCATATCTAGCTTTTTTCCAGACACAACACATCTAGAAACCAAACACAAGTAACTGAATTAAATAGGAATAATAAATGTAGCAATATAATTGGGACACAAAGAACTACAGATCAGCAGAGCAACACAAATGCAATGGATAGAGGTCAGGGCAGCATCTGCTTTTCTCATCTTGCATATATGGAGAGGCAGGTATAGCAGTTTGTTACCCTGGAGCCGTTCAAGCATATAGTATGCGGATTTCCAATAAACGGAGACCTTCTGCTTGAGCTTATGTTGCTTTCTTCCTGCTGCTGTTCTGGGATTTATCTGGAGTTCACAGACTGGGTAAAGTGTCCACTAATCTTACGGCAGCACACTGAGAATATTTTCAGCAGTGCAGCTGGCGCAGGGGAAGCCGTTCATAACCAGGCACAGGCCGTGCGGAGGAGCCAGCCGTGTGGATTTGGGAGGGTTTTTCTGTACGCACAGGTGAAAGCAGAAGATTTATTTCCACCTGAAAATTTGGGGGAACAAATTCGGGGTTCACTTTGAATGTGGCTCCTAATAGGAATCGAGCATAAACACAAACTCAAGTTTCCAACTTGCTTGTGCTGCTAATACTCCTATACTGTTAGGAAAAGGATTTTGTGTGTGAATCAAATTCCTACATCCTTGACAGCTGTGAGAAACCACACGCATTGAAAAAAAAACCCTCTGCATATGGAATAAAAATATAACAGAAAGGCACCAAACAGATGAGAAAATACTTTCTCAGAAAAACCTGGGGAAGGCAGGTTTAAGTAAGAGTTGTGCCGAGTGTTACGGTGCTTCATTTAGTGCTGCTAACGATATACAGTTTGTTTTGTAGGTTGCACTTCAGTAAAACAGAGGAAAGCAGACTCCTGATTAGGCATCCCGTGTGCTGTGCTGCCGATCAATTTACCTCTATGCTTTCCTCTGCTTCCAGTCAGTATCAATCTGTTGTCTTGGGTGCTTATGGCTAGATACAAGCTTTTTAGGTCAAAGATGCGGGTTTCTGTAGCTGTTTTGTGCTTGCACAGCTGCTGGCGTGGCTGGCCCTTCGTCTGCCACTGCCCCTGGCAGGTGATACCGAAATAGAAGCAGTAAGTAGTAAAGGAACCTCCAGAAGTGAGGCCCGGGGGAAGGCGTTGATTCCTAAGAGTGAAGCGAACCAGGTAGTTTTGCCCCAGACCTGGATGCTCCTCGGGAGTGCGGGAGGGGGGAGAAAGCCTCCGACAGCAGTTTGCAGCGTGGGACCTGCCGAGTCGCTCCTAAAGTACCCCCAGATAGTACCTCAGAGGAGTGGTCAGTATGTTTAAAACATCAGCACAAACCACTGACATAAACAAATTGAGAACAAAAGCTCAAAAACTTGGCCACTGGAGGCTTACGTGCATCTGCAGGGAGGATGCTCTTGCCTGCAGGGGCTCGGGACTCCCCCCGAGAGCCACGAAACCCGAAAGGACCAAATCCCGCAGCCCTGGCCCATGTGTGCAGAGAGAAACCCAGGGCAGGCTTCAGGGGAACGGGCAGAAGGGAGTTTGTTTTGTCAGCAAAACAAATGCGGCTTCTGACTATAAACGTAAGGACGACGTGCGTGCAGTCACCCAGGGTTCCTGTCTTGGCTAAATCTGTTGCCAAGAACAGCAGAAATCAGATGTGCTGAAATAATTCCCCCTTCTGCATTTCAACATCCTATAGTTCAGCATTCATTGTAGGCCAGTGTATATTTAGCTACAGTAAATTAGACATAATGTAATTAACGGAGAATATTCTTTATTTTCCTATTGTAAACAGTAATAACAGTAGATTATCGTAAATAATTATGGACTGCTTACAGAATTTCCATAGACAAGACAATGCGCTTTTATTTGATAAGATTTTATAACCATACAGACTTTATAGCTGTAAAGGTAAATTACTGTTCCCGTGGTTTCAACATAATGGGCTGTGCAGATAAAGTATTTTTGTGGAAATATGAATGCTTCCAGATGTTTCACATATTTTCCTCATTGATTTAAACTTAATCTTCACGTGATTGTGCATAGGGAGTTCATGCAAGGTATGCATAAAAGACACAAATGCACAGAGGTAGGGATTTGGAACTAGAAAATGTAGAATTTTATACCAGTTTTAAATGCAAATGATGATTTGATTGACTATATCCAGCCAGAAACGCTGTTAGTGTGAAACTTTGTGTTATTTCTGATATCATGCCAAGAGAATTCAAATCTATAAAGCTAATAAGCTAATTGGAATTGTGCCAGTTTCGATATGTGCACTCTAAATTAAGCCTGAGGGTACTTGATGTCCAATTTTAAGATTTGCCTTGAATCGAAAATTTACTAAATAATTATTAAGATTTTTTTTGGGAAACAATCCAAAATTTAATACAAACCCATGTATCAAATAATAGAGACACAGAGACTCCCTCAAAGCACAAATATATGTATATGCTATGTGCGTGTGTGTTTGTGTTAATAGACAAATAACCTTCTGTGACACAAAGTTTCTTTAGTCCACGGATATTTGAGTTTAGGAGTAGAAGAAAGCAATTAATAGGATTGTATTTCCTCCTTTTTTTATTGCTAGAAATGCCAGAGCATAATGTTTTGGAGGAAGGTATTTTACGGAAATAACACACAAGCTGATGGCTGAATCCAGCCTGCAGGAGCATGGCGTGGAAATGCTTTTCAGACCAGACAACTGCACCTTGGCAGCTGCAAGGGGCCAACCGCTACAAAAGCAAGCTATTTTCTGATATAATTTCAGTCTGCTTACGACAAGGATATTCACAGTTTATAAGACTGATACTGTACACAGTGTTTTATTCTGGGCACTTTATTGTTCAATCAAACATATCGTGAAGAATAGGGGTTTTTTTTTCTGAATTTACTTGGATCAAGGAAAAACATATTATTCTTTTGAGTTGTCCTTGCTCATGCACGTGGGTTAGTAGCTTGGTACAAGAACCCATTTGGTTACAGGCTTACCTTCAAGCACACACTTAAATCCCACTGAAATCAGAGAGCTTTAGAAGTGTGATTAAAGCTAAGTGTATGTTCAATGGTTTGCTGCAAAAGGGCTGTGTGCTTGGGAAGGAATTTAATGTTACATATAATTTGAATCAGACAAACAAACTTTAGGCTGCTATTTGAAGACAATTTTGTTAAATGCACATTTCCCATCCATGTTAAATGAATTATCTGCAAAACTCTCATAAAAATCTGTAGCAAGAATAACACATATAGTTTTCAATGAAAATTGTTAGCCAATCACTTATGATTTTAGACAGTAAAACAATTTGATCTTAATTTTCATAAAAAGTCAAAGGAATGCCATTCTGTTAAATTGGTGATTTACCAGCTGAAAGAAAATATTGCAATGTGATTTGAAAGTTTATTATAAACTTTGCAAATAATTTGAAATGAGATGTAAATTAGCCTGTGATAGAAAAGCAGCCTTTACTGATTTTACTTGAAATATTCTGGTCTTAACTAAAGTTAAGGGGCTGTTGTGGAGCATTACGCTCCTGAAACCCAGCTCCTGTTGCGGCCCAACATTGCCTCCCTGAAGGCGTTTGGTTGGGCTCTGGTCCCACTTCCACCAGCATCCTTGCAATGAGACCGCTAATTTCAGCAGTTTTCAGACGTAACAACAGAACCTGGCCAACTAATTTAGAGAACCTGGAAAAAGGGGTTTTACTTCCAAATCAGTTTTTAGAAAGGTTTGAGATGATTCTTGCAATTATTTTCATGAGAATGTTTTAATAACTCCATGTGAATGTTTCTGATGAGCAGAGGACAACAGTGTGGTAATTCTGCCTTAGAATAGTATGAGCTACCGTTGAAACGACGTGATTTGAGGGGTTCATTGAGAACAAATAGCAGTGCAAGAGGAACACGTAGATGTGCAGAGGTTTGACTTGCTGATCTTCTAGTCATCTTTTAGCCACAAGCCAAGAGGATATTGGCAAACATTGTTAAGTACAAAATAAAGTAATAATCTTTATAAGAACGTCCATACACTTCTAAACCTGTAGGGTCTTAAAAACCACAAAGTGATTGTGAATATAGGGCTCCCAGGTTAATAGCTGGAAATCAAATGCATTAGGAAGTCCAGCCGGAAGACGCTGATAAGAAATATTCTTTGTTCCTTTGGAAATAGCAATACTTAAGATAAAAGTAGAGTACATTTTAGAGTGGAGATGAATCTAACTTCCAAATAAAACATGAAGTGAATATTGAAAAGAACAGCAGGGAAAGCACTTTTGATTTTCTTCCTGAGTTCAATATCTGAACTTTAAAAATAATTTACTTTTTGTTTGTGTTGATAGCTCTGTCGTAAAATAAAAACTCAGGTTTTCCAGGGTTTTTATAGACTGCATCGTTCTTTTGTATCTTATTTGCTGTTGTGTTTTGGTTGTGTTTTTTTTCCTTAAAGCAGTGCTTTCTGTTTCTACATTATTGACATAAGCCAAAAAATATCTGACATAAAAACTGCACAATAGTTACAGGAAAAAGAAAAGTGTAAGCTGATGCCTAATTGTTGAAAAATTAAACATCTATTATACATTACTGCAAATGGGCTGATTTCAGTAGTAGTATTTGGGATTCACGTTCACCCAGCAGCACTTCTGGATATTGGGTATTGCCGCCTGCTGATGATCAGCGAGTCTTAGTAATGAGATGGGTTTTTGTAAGGGAAGGAATTACACGCTGTAGCCATCCGTGGTAGCAGGCGATGACGTTCAGAGGTTTGGGGTGGCCGCTGCTACCCTAATCTCCTATGTCCGCACAGCTGGGGAACTGGGACAAACCCGGGGCCCCTCGTTACTCAAGCCTATAGAGAACTTTAATTTCAGATCGTACAGCAGACGCTATGCCGTATTATTCAGCAAGCAGCCGAGTCGTCCCTCCAGCTGTGAGAGGCGTGCGTTAGGGTGGTCTCACGGGACACGGAGGTGAGCTGTCATGGAGTCCCCGTTGGGCTCCTCTGCGGGTGCTGGTGTTGGCGTAGGAGGACTGGGGCAGGACAGCAGTGGTGGCCTAGGTGCTCCACGGAGGGACACCGGCTGGGGACAAGCCAAGACCTGGACCCTGCTCTTTCCCATGTGGGTTTAACACCACCGTGCTGCGGTCTGTGCTCCTCTTGCATCAGCCCGATGGCCCCGTTCTGGCTGTAGCAGCTCTCTCTCTAAGCAAATAAAGCCCATAGCAACGACGACAAGGGAATCTCTTCTTCTTTCTGCTTCACGAGCAAAATATGATTTGTGGGAAGTGCAGCAAGATGTACATCTAGCACGCCCAAAACATTGCGGAGGAATTTGAAGCAAATTCCAGAGTTCTTGATCTTTGTCAGAATACCAGGTACACGTGGTGCTGGTCACTAGATTATTTCTTCCGTTCGTTGGCCTAATTCCCAATGATTTCTTTTCCTAGCTATATTCAATCAATCACGTAACCTCTTCCTTTACATGCGCAGCCACTTTGTTTCACTTCACAAGGAGAACTGTAGGCATTGCAATATGCTCAGAATATTAAATGTGGGAGCTAACCGATCTGTCTTCCATGCGTTCATCACATCGGGATATTAGTAACATTCCTGAGGTATTTAAAAGAGGCATTGAAACCTCATTTACTCACAAACCACATCAGGTTTTCAGTGCTCACTCTGCTGAATGCTGCATATCCCATTTTTCAGTGAAGGATAAGTAAATGGGTCTTTTCAACAGAAAAGTAAGTGAAGAACATGACATATCTCTAATCGGGGTAAAATACATCTTCACGGGCTTTTGATAGAACTCTTACCAAAATGTCCTTCAGAAGTTAGGCTGTAGCTAGCACAAATGTAGGGCCAAATAAACAACACCACCTTCATGTTAAAAGTCCCACATATTCAGGATTTTGGAGAAATAAGAACAGCAAAAGATGGAAAGAAGAGCACTATGTAGAAATCACAGTTTCCTTTGTCATTTCCAACCCTCTCCCTTTCAGGTTTTAAAAAGAATTCCCTAAAATTCAGCAGGGAATCTCAGCCATATGAATCTATAATAGCGAGTGTTTTAGCTCCCCAGGATACTCCATAGGCCTTTCTCATAATGGAAAGTCTTTTTTATGGCTTGAATTTATTATTTTATAAATGACATTTTGCTGATATTAATATTGGTAATATCAACAGTACCTCTCACTTGTCCCATGAACACACTGTGTGTTAAGACCTATGGACCCCAAAGCTTCCTTCGCCCACTCTGCTCCTGTAGGGTTAATATCGGCCCCGGCTGGACTTCAGCAAAGCCTTCAGGTTGAAGATAAGGAAAACTGATATATTAACACTGTTGAAACAAGAGTCTTTAGCTTGAGATCACCTTGTCTTGTGGGTGGTCTTTTGAAGGGATCCTTATTTGCGTCTGAACCAAGTTCTCCAGCCATAAATATCAGGGATTTTGTAGACTTCATATTCTGATGCCAATAAAAAGACATTTCTGGAACCTGATGGTGGGATGAAACAGAATTTCATCTTCTACCTTTTGGCTCTGCAGTGAATATTTCTCTTACAAACGGAAAGTGCTAATGTTCCTGTTCACAACCAGACCTAGGTGTTACAGGGTAGAGGATAACTTCACCCAAAAGAAAATTTCCTTTTTAGTGTCAGTTTTTGGTATTGTGGATAACCTTATGTGATAGACATGAAATGTGAATCATCCAAATCCTGTGAAAGCCAAGAAAATATTTAAAAACACCGTCTTGCGTATTTTGCTCTTTAAATCATCTGGCCTTTAAGGGGAAAAGCTGTCAATATCTTCAATTAAAATAGAATTTTATAGTACCAGTGAAATAATTTAGAAGATGTGACTCTGACTTCTTGTCAGTGATTTATTGCGTTTCTTACCATGGTGGCACTGTGATGTTATCTGCCGCAGAAATAGGACTGAAGTGAACAGTGACTGTTTCCTCATAGTGTAGAAACTTTCTCTCTTTTTTTTGTTTAGCTGATTAATAATCGTTATCTCTGAAGGATGAACAAAATTATGTCTGATGAGTGGTGTAAAACTAAGGATAGGACGGAGAGAAATTGAGTGTTGCTTGTTCAAGTCAGGGGTTTTTTTATAGCGCTCTCTTAAGTTCATGGAAGGAGGAAAACACACCTCTTTCAAGCTTGGCTGGATTTGAAATTATCTATTGTCATGCTTCCTCTAGCTCAGCATCCTCATGGGCTGTTCTTAGTAACATCTTCATTTTAGGATTATATAGTCTATTTAATGCATATGCAGCAGACTTCTAATTGCCTTTGTTGCAGCAATCCTCGGTCATCAAATTTCTCTCTGAAAGGCTGGCACACACTCATGGAAAAATGCTTTTTCCACAGTAGGTTCACAAGTGGGGCAAACATGAGGACCTGGCAGAGAGCGCGGGAGGAGGGGGAGAAAGCTGGAACATCTCCGGTGAAGCTGGTGGATGGGAGAGCACAGCCTAATCCCTATGCTATGCATAAAAATTATCAGAAGCAAGAAAACGGGACACGTCTGCCAAAGCTGAAGTAGTGGTGCATTCACAGGCAGAAGTAGGTCAGATATGAGGGGGTGGTTAGTTCAAGGACTTATGACTTACAAATGCTTTTGGAGTAAAGTTACCAAGTTGAGGAAGTTTCTTGGCTAAGATGATGTTCCTTTTTTCCCCTGATGCATCATTTCTGGTGAAATCAAAGTGGACGTATAGAAGCCCTTTGAAAGCTCTCGTGTATGTAACAGAGGCAATTCCATCATTTGGTTTACAATTGTTGACCATCAAATTAAAGTAGAATTAGATAGGCTCCAACTAGTATGAAATGGTTCTCCATTCAATCTCTTATCCTGTTTCCTTCATTCAAAGCTTGGCTGAACTGGACATGTGTATCTATCTATCTGTATCTCTCTATATCTCAATCATATGGCTTTTAAATCTTACTTTATCTATTTTTCATATTCATTTCTCAGTAATAGTTTTTAGTCCATTAGGGTATCTATTTCTTCTTAGCTAGCAAAAGCAAACCTTACTCCCTTTTACATCACACACACACTAACAGCATCATTCAGCTCACACCATTACTTCAGCTTGGCCTAGCAAGTGCTGGAGAAGGGTGGTATAACAGGCCTTACAGTTTTATTTAACTATAATATAAACAGTTGTGAAAAACAAGACTAACGTTCAAACACAGGAAAAGCATCTCAACCTTGTTTTCTTTCTTTAATTGGCAAAAAAGAGTCACTACCATCTTTCTCTATGAAGACAGTAAGATTATGTCTTATTAAAAGATATGTGGCCATCATCCTCCCCATAACCTAACTTACTTCTGTCTGGTGACTAAGATCCATTTTCCCCTTATGTGAATTTTTTGCAAAGGAAAAAGTCTTATCAAGATCAAGAAGATGTCCTGTCAGATTGGGCTATTGAGCCAAAGCATGAAACCTGAACGTTGGAAATGTCTGGACAGGACACTGTGTGTAAGACTCACTTCTAGCTATACGACCGCTGCCCACTGGCCAGAAAGCAAGAGGTAATTGGTAAGAGAGCAACGACCACGGGGACAGTCACCCGCCGCCTCTCCAGGGCCTCCGGCTTTTGTATCACAAGCTTTTATGTGAATTGTGGGACCTAGAGAACAGTTACTTATTACCTGTGCTCCTCCCTGAAGAAGAATAATATCAACCATACACTTCAAGTGGCAGAAGGTCACAGCCGTAATGCTGAGCAGCCGTTTTTCAACGATAGCCTGAAATGTGTCTCTCCTGTTACCCTTTCTCCCCAGAGGTGCTGTTTCTAGCTTTGCCAGACCATATAAATCAATGACTACCACATTACCGTATCAGCATTTTTCAGCTTTCTTACATAGGAAGAGGCACCACCTCTAAAAATAACCTCCAGTGAGAAAGAATTCCTTTTTCTCATCAATACCAACTCCACCAAAGCCTAACTTTTTTTCCACCATCTTTTAAGACAGGGATTTAGAAAACATTTTGCCACTGAGTTTTAGAAAACCCTCCAGAATCAGATTTATGATCAGTTGAGGTTGCTGCAGTGAGGGACATATATGCAATTGTTATCATATATATTTTGCTAATATTGTGCATATTTTTAGCTTGTGACCTATATTTAACAAATATATGCAATGTGACACATGCCATCAGAAATTAGACATGTCGTTATGAAAATATAAAGAACGTGACACGCACCATTAACACGTGTCAAAAATCATTAGAATCCTTCTCCATTAAAGCTACCCAAGCACTTCTAAAATGAGGAAGCCCAGTGTCTTTATAAACACATAGTCTAGCTGGTACACCTTTTACTTTGTCTTAGAAAGGCTCCTGGCTAAATTCTGTGTCATTATTCTATATTCTTTCTTTGGTGACATTGCATCCAGTCTTTCCTGTAATATATGGTCAGAAAAGTGGCAGCATGGAAGCATGTTTCTGGTAGCACTTGGCACATGCTGATGGGATTTATGTAGATTAAAATGCAAAACAAGTTGATAATCTAATGCAAAGTATCTTTCAGCCCTAAATCAGAAGCAGAAAATGCAGCAGTCCTGTTTTCCCTCTCACTAAGTCTTTCAAGAAGTCTTGAACTTTGCTCTTCTTCCCCATAAAAGCAGGTGATCCATTTCTCACTTTCTCCATTCTCAGTACAAAGTAATTAATTAAAATTAAATTCCTAGAAGCGTTAAAGGGGTTGCATCAACAACATGTGTTAATATCTTCAGTGTTATCAGAGTCATCTCCGCTTTAAAGAGGCTCTTTGTTACTAGGAAAAAGTGGATGAAAACCACTTTCAAGCCAAAATAGCTTGTTTGGAAGGGCTGTGTTAACAACCGGGTATTAAAGAAACCCACCTTTATGATCACTCAGACAAAAGTTTATGAAGGAATAATAGTGTGTGTATATATATATATATTATTAAGGGAATAATAATGATTTGGGCGTCAGGTCGGGCACGTGCAGAGGGGACATCTGAGCTTCTGCGCAGCCAGGCAGGGGAGATGGGCTGAGATACACACATGCAGCAGAGAGGCAGAGCTACTGCTGAATTTGGCACTTGTGCCTGCTGAGGATGCATTTTGATACCCAGGATAATCTTCGTTCTGCCCTGTCCTCTCCCATTTTTCACCTTTGAAAATCCTTCTTTGGACCTGGGAGGCGAAGAATGTTATTTTTGCTTTTTCCAAATTTTGGGGAGGGAAACACGAGGTTGCAAAGCTCCTTCAGGTCGTTGCCCGTAGGGATGCTGCCAAAATCAGTCCCGCCCTCAGTCAGGCCTGTGGGAGGAGGGGAGCTCCCGGGTCTCCCCTGGGATGGTTTGGCACAAGGGAGCAGAGGAAGAGGATAAAGCCGGGCTGCGGATGTGGTCCTTTTTGCAGAAAGTGGCAGAACAAATAAGCATCTGTCCTGTCGAACTCCTAGTGAGTGGGTAGATAAATTTTAAAAGCTTTGTCAACGTCAATTTGCTTCCAGCCTTCCCTAACGTACAGTCCGAGACGTCTTAGGAGCCGTCCTCAAGAACTTCCCATCCTGAGATCTCATGCTCTATTTGTCCCTGGTGACTGCCGGCCTTTGATTCATTAGCGCAGACAAACTGATTTCTTTCTGCCCCTTTCCTCCGCACCCTGAGCTGAGGATTTGGCTTTTCTGTGTGCACAAAAACATGTCCTAGGAAGTCCTAAAATGAAAAATGTTTACTTCGCAGCTTGCTTGCTAGAAAAGTCTTATTCTCTCCTGACACATTGATCTTTTTCACACTGCTTTTGTTCTCTCGTTAGCATACACAGCTGCCTGCATTATGCCATGCCGAATGTAACACATGCAGGATGTGCTTGTCAGTGTGTCAGGCTTGAAAACCTATGATTAAAAATTATGTTGCTCATTAGTCATTGCAAATCAAACTGAGAACAATGCTCTCTGGCCAATTTGTAAACAAACATCCTGTTCAACCTGTTCCACGATTTCTCTTTAAGGAAGAAAATAGGAGACCAGCTCATAAATAAATAACTCCCTAATTCTGCTGGAGACACATACTCAGGGCAGCTTACTGGATGAATAAATATTCCATAATTTCATTTTCTACAAAATTGCCTCCTATGAATTTTGGCTTCAGATATCCCTAATGCCAATAATGATTCATAAATATTTTATGAAAGCGAGCACAGAGTATATGTGTGTGCGTGTGATGTATGCCTGTTCTCACGTGGACAAAGAATTATCATTAAAAGTAACAAATTAGTATCCTGAGAATACTGTCAAGAGCATCTCATTGGTGAAAAAAAACCTCAATCGGAAGACAGATGCATGTTCCTCTTCTGGTTCTGAACGCCCAAAGCCTACGTGAAAAAGTGTCAATATTACAAAAAAGGAATTTCCAGTATAATTTCTGCATATTTTCTCCTCCACAAACACTACTTCATTTCTCTTGGGCACCTGGAGGTCTAGGAAGAGCTTTGAAATCCATCACATAATTCCCTCACGTATGTAAATTAACATTCATGGCCACAGACAAGGCTGAATTCAGACACCAGTCCATGCCGGAGAAAAGCCCATTTTCTTAGACTTCCAGCAGAGTTGAAGAGAGCTCATGATGGCACAGTACCACGGACCTTCCCGCCCTGTGCTCCCAGGAAAGTAGCTGCTTATGGGTAGAAAGAGAACACAGAGTATATATGATATTGTATATATGAAGGTATTAAATTAATTGAGCAAACGCCATCGAGGCAAGGCTGTAGTCCCCATCCTGCCTATTACCAGCATCTGTCGTAGGTGAATCGCTTTGAGGACTTCTGAATCTCACCACAGGATCACTTAACTTGCAATGCAGCCGTTTCCTTCCAGTCAGAAAAATGACTCCGGATTTGGTTCAGAGCACAGGAATTAGTAAGCGGCCGATGTCCCCGCTGTCCCATCCTCTCTGCGAAGGAGGCCAGAACAAACTCCAGAAAAATGTGCTGCCAGGGTCTCCAGCAGACAGCTACAAGATAACACGCTCACATAGAAATATTCCTCCTTACTGTTGTTAATTAGAGGTTGTTTAATACCCGGAGGCATGAAGGTTTATACTCTTAAAATGGTCCTGTTTGTTTTAGTTGTTACTGAACCCATTGAGAACACTGTTATAATCTTGGCTTAATGTTCGTGATTGATTTAGTGACATTTACGTATCTACAAGGGGATTGCAACATGCGAGTGAGTGCAAGCTGACATGTAGCTCTAGCCTGAGGACTAAGAAAATATTTATTTCGGTTTTTGTTTGCTGATATGTTTAGAAGTGCGTGCGTGCTATGGGATCTATATCTTGATTATATTTTAGTTCATCAGGTTAGCATCTATTTTGGTTTGCCTGTTAATTTTCTGAAACAGTGTTCTTTACCCAGTAGACCACAATAAATCATCCGCATCTGCTATACTCTATTATCTTGCTCTCTTTTAGCTCCCAGATCACTGAGCCAACAGAAAAGGAAAGACCCTTCAGAGATGGGCTGGTCTGCGATGGCAGAGCCCTGGCTGTGCCCGTGCACTGGGAGCTCTGGGCTGCTCCCTACTCCCCAGTGCACTCTCCTTCGTTTTCTCCGACAAAGGACGTGTGCTTCTGCAAAAGTTCATTGCCAACAGTACATGACACTGCATATTATATTCCCCAAGACTGGGTAAGTCCCACTGCCTGCATGCCCTGATTCCTTAAAATTGAGCAGAAAAGAAAACATTTCTGTCAAATCTTGTTAGGCGGTGCACTGTGGTGTAGCACGGAAAAACATCTCTTTCTGGTTTCAACTCAAATGTGTATGAATTCAGCATACTAGCAGAAAATTATTTACTTTTATAGCATTAGATCACTTAATACTCCCTTTGTATTCCTATCTGGAGGTCCCAGCTGAGCAGAGCAGCTCTGCTCCGAGCAACGTTAGGGAACTAACATATGACAACCTGTACAGGCATCGGGTCTGATAAGCAGAGACTTTCCAGTTTGAAAGGACAAAGGTCATATTCTTCCAGATAAGCCAATTGACAGTGCCACTTGCATTTTATGCTCAGGAGGTTTCCACCTCCAAATAAAAGCTCAGGCACCAGATGAGACTGCATCAAAGAGGGTTAATCAGAATTTCTGTACAGTCTCTTTTTAAAATACTGAAATAACCAATCTCAGTCAAGGTAGTTTTCCTATTCAGGACTTCTCCTGCTGTTTCTAAACTTACTTGTCAGACAAACAAATATTCATCCTGTTTCCATCAAATTCAGTTCTTTAAATTCTCTGCAAATCTGAAGCAACTAAAATAACAAAACTGAGAACTTACCTGGCTGCTTGGAAAGGTTTCTTGGACTGATTTGTAATGTTTTTGCCATTTTCATTATTTCCATAATAAAAATGGTTAATATAAGCTGCAAAAAAATGTTATGGAAATATATTAAATACAGCTCATAACAGAGTTACAGAAAATTAAGGCTGCACTACCAAGTATGAGATTAGCTATATCAAAGCCATTTCTGAATGGCGTATCTTGCCCTTGAAGACCTCCTATGGGGGAGAGCCCAGAGACAGACTGTCCATCCCGTTGCTTTACTACCCATTTCTTGAAAGCAGCTTTTTCCTGGTATCTAAACAGAATTTCAGGACGCAACATGACTTCCTTTTGTTACGCTCTTCAAGGACATGAAGTACACGGTATTTACCTTTTCTGCAGGTGAGTATGTACTGGAAGACTTTTATCATATCCTTCCCTAAGGTTTTGGTT
>JANHGO010000043.1:27048311-27079075 GCA_024606505.1 Aquila spilogaster | reverse complement strand
TCTCCCTTGACTATCTCTTTTAATTTCTCTCCATCTGCTTTTTATATTAACTTTATAACTCCATATAACATTTGTGACGCAGTTTGCATGAAAAACACCAGCTACCCAGCAGAACGTTGAAGCTTGCTGTTAACCCTGCTGGTTTGCTCCCGTGGAAGGCTGATTCCTCCTTCGGTGCGCACAGGAAGAGCTCATTGACAGCAGTCAGGGAAGAGACTCTAAGTATTTTGATATTTTAGCGTTAACGCTCAAGATGAAGAGTTGATTGCACTAGCTATTGGGCAAACATATAAAACAAGAAAGTAGAGCTTGCAGCCAAACATGTAAAATATTTATGTGCACACTGCTGGCAATAGTAGAAGCACGAAGAAAGCCTTTTTTATTTATCCAGTACAAGACTATACGTAGAACATGGCTAACAATTGCGCTGGACCTGCTCTGTGTTTCCTGCACAGTTAATGGAAACTGCTGAAGTTCAGTGCTTCAGTTTTCAGGTTTTTACCTATGCTATAGATTTTAACATTGCATGAGAAAACTCCTCCTTATAGATAAAAAAAATCCACATCTTTCCTCTTCTTGAAGGATGAGTGTGGACAAGGTTTACAGTGGGTTCCAGGTAGCTCATTCACCACTTTCAATACTGCATGCAATTTCAGGCCATTAAAATAAGTGGAATCAGGTGGCTTATTGTAACTGTCCAGTTAGTTAGAGCAATAACATAATAGGATGTGATATTAACCTAGTCCGCATAGCCTGATTTGGGCATGTTTTGCAAGTTCTGTAGTCTTCCAGTTGGAGCAAGATGCACAGGTTCCTAATGATTTTACACTTTCTGCTGGCTAGTCCAGCGACAATTATTTACTCACCTAACAAATCTCCGAGGCTGTATAAACCGTGTTTCACCTGTACTGACCTATCACACAACATATCAAAAGCAGTGTGCAATGCCATAAGTATATTTTCTTGTGTACTGAGCAACGCCAATTTTTCTTTTCGATGTTGCTGAAGTTCATTTTATCTAGCACCAGTATATTAAAAATCTATTAACGTTTCACACATAAAACAAACACAAATTGAGCTAGTGGAAGATTTATACCACAACACACAAAGACCCAAAAGTAACTCCAGCATTATTACACCCCTTCCCATGCCAAACGCAACTCCTAACACTATTGACAAATGTTCCAGCATTCCCATGTGTTTCTTCCTGACCGCTCTTCCAGACACAAGCTTAGAGCTGTTCTTGCTGCAAATCAACTCAGTGCACGAAAAGGGCTTTCCAGTCTCCTGCTTAGCGATCTCCTCACATGCCGAAAGAAAATTTGTGATGGAAAACTAGGGGTATTCAGAATTACTTTCCTAAAATGGATGCAAAATACCCCTTGAAAAATCAGGCAACGTTAGCTTTCCCATTATCATTCTCTGTCTGCCTTTGAAAATACTTACATTGAGTCCAAATGCCAGTTCTTTGCTCTGTCAGGTCTCATCCAATGATTTCTTTCTCTATATACTCATGGCTTTAAAACTTATTTATGCCTCTTCTTCTCAAAATACCGTGGATTACAGTTTTTTCTCTCTGCTTTTTCTTTTCTTGGCAGCACCTCATGTTGTCCAGCTTAGCCTGTTGACATAGTTTATGAACTCGAGCAAGTGCTACGATCAAACTACTGAAGCTGAAATCACTTAAGCTACAGAATTAAGGAGTTTTCAATGTTTCCAGACTGACAACAGGAGAAAATTGGGCTCAGAGAGATTCAGAGAGACCATGCAGGCAGTCCGTGCTCCCAGACAGGACAAGCTGTCCCTGAATCAGCCTTGACAGGTGCTTCTCCATCACAGGAGCCATGAAGAGGCCAGACAGCCACACCTCCCCTTAGCATTTATTCTTTTCCCCCCAATGATTGCCTTTCCAAGTCATTACAAATATTTTTTTCCTAAAACTTTAACATCACTTACTGCAACTTGCATGAATTAATTCTTTATCCAACTCACAGTAGGCATGGAAAGCAGCCTGATCCCCTTCCTGGAAGTGATCTTTTAGACATCTGAATGTTGCAAGCCCCTTTGGGCTAAGATGACCTGACAGAATAGCACCCATTCCTCCAGTCTTCCCTCACACCTCATGTTTTTCACAGGAAGAGGTGGAAGGAGTACAGTGTGGTGGCTGGACCTTGGATGTGCTGGTCATGCTGCTCAGAAGTTGTGGGCAATGGTAGTGGCACCCGCCTTTCCACCCCCCTGCATGCAGGACAGGACCTACAGCTTCCTTCGCAAGGGCCACGTGCTCTGCCAAGGCCCTCTTTCATGTAAAGACTACAAATGTTTCCTTTCCCTAATGAGTACAGGTTATTCTTGTATTTTGTAATATTTGGATAGTAAAGAAAACAGAACAAGTTTCCCTTGTAAAGGAAATCTGTTTGTTCTGTGCTCTTGTCCCACCCTTTGTTGCTGTACATCATACGGAAGAGATCTTCATTTAGCTCCATCGTTTTCGTCTTACATGCTCACTACACCTGGTTTCATAATCTGTTGTCATGGAAATCAGACAGATGTCAAAAACATGGCTTTATCACTTAATTGTGTGATCCACACAAGAGAAAGAATAACGCAGAGAACCTGATGAGAAGTTTTGTAGTGGAAAGCAAAACAAGCAGACAACAGCGAGTTAAAATAAAAAATAAAATACATTTTAATTGTAACACTACTCTCCCTATCACCATTAAAAAGAAATAATGAAAACTTGCAGTTACTGCTTTCACTGCTTACTTTGGTATATTGTGTTACGTGTTACAGCTGAAAGGCTCCCACCCTACTCGTGGGGCTTCACCCTCAGTGCAAAATGAGCTGTGATTGTGCAAGGAGTTTTGGAAGCGTTCATTGGGCTCAAACCTCACAAGTAGCAGGAGATATTTCTTACACATGCTAAACAGTGAGAGCATCATTAATAGCAAAGCAGGAATAAAAGTAAAATGCCATTCCCTGAAACATCCAGCAGAGTGGGCAGGGAAGTCTCCTTTCTCAGAGGGATAGGGTGAGAACCGAACCTCAAGGTAAAATGGCACCAAGCGAAGCTGGTGCTAGGGCTGAAAACCAAAGCAGCTACAAGACCCCATGCTTCTTGCTCAGGATGCAGCCCTCTTACCACCACTGCACTCACAAAAAAATGCTTTCAATGGCACTACCTCTTCTACTCCATGTCTGTATTAATACAGAGGTTTTCCAATTAGCTATTAACATTATTCAATTGTACTTTTTTTTTTCTTAAATCAGGTTGCTACTTAGTACAGAACGTGATTTTCTAATGCTTGTTACAGAAGTAGTCCCACTATCTGCTTGTACATCTATTCTTGAATGTCAGCCAGCCAAATGAATCCACTACAACAATGCTGGATCTACAGAAATTTCTACCCATAGGAAATGCGTGGTGCTTCCTCGCTACGTTGATTTTCAAAAAGAATATGTATCGTTTGAAGAGAATGGGTGCAATTGAATTCATAAGTAAAGCACATCAATTCTAGAGACGTCATCTCTGTAAGTAGGAAAAGAGAGGTTTGGGTTTGTTCTTTTAAACATAAGAAATCCACCTGTGTCTTTGTTAGCCTAGGAAGAAAAAACAGTGAAATTAAAGACTGAGGTCAGAATAGAACAAGGCTGGCAGGAATAAAGAAAGGGGGGAAGGAAGGAAAAGAAAGAAAGGAACGAAGCAGCCTGTGAACCCAGCTTGAGCCTCAGACTTGAGGATGAATTTGCTGAGTCTGGCTGTTGAGGAAGCAACCCTGAATTATAAATTGAACGCATCTATATGGGAAACACTGAGAGACAGCGCACATAAAACTCTGCAACCGCACTTCCACTGAATCATTATCCAGAGGATAGCAGCAGTTTCCATAGCGCAGGATCTGCAAAATAGGCACCAAGACCCCTCCTGTGGGCTACCCGCACCGGTGCGCTGAGACCTGCTTAATGCCAGCAGCAGCTTCCGCAGAGGTTGCTTAGCTTCAAACTGCCATAAGCACGATGACAACCATACAGCGCCTACCAGTATTTTAATATTTTATGCAACAGAATGAATTGTGGCTTTTCAGTATTAATTCATATTGCAGCAACAACATTATAGTCAGAGAAGGGTAAAATTAACATGTTATTTATGCTGAAATTACATTGAGTCACAAACAGTGTTCCTGGAAGGCTGAAAAACTGAATAATTTTGAATAAATTATTGATGATTTTAAAAGCCTCTCTTATTGATTAAAGCTTATACTCTTAGATTAAAAGAGTGCAACTAAGTCCTGTCAAAGTCTTTAAAAGTCAGAGTTCATCAGAGTAAACAAGTGCCACCGTGCTGCAGTAATCCAGGTCAGCCAACAGGGAGTGAATGGTACCAGGTGCATTGCTTCACGGTGTAAAACAGCTCTGTTTATTGCCTCTTTGTTTTCTAAAATTACTCAGGAATTGTACAGAACTAAATTAGAATCATAGAATCATTCAGGTTGGAAAAGACCTCTAAGATTCTCAGGTCCAATCCCAACCCCCACTACATCCACTGCCCACATCCCTCAGGGCCACATCTCCGTATTCCTGGAACACCTCCAGGGATGGTGACCCCACCACCCCCTGTGCAGCCCATGCCACTGCCTGACTGCTCTTTCTGAGAAGTTTCTCCTGATATCCAACCTGAAGCTCCCCTAGCCCAACACGAGGCCATTACCCTTGACCTATCACTAACTACCTAAAAGTATGTCAGCTATTGTAAGTTACCTTCAATCCACGCTTGCCTAGGTTGAGCATTAGGTGCCAGGGAACACCTAGACAACAAGAAGCCACCAGGCATGCAGCAACACAACCACAGATATTCTACTAGCACCCACCTCATATACTTTCCCCAAGCCTTTGTAGCCTGCTTACCAGCTGGTTCTCTCACGGTGCTGCATTAGCTCTGCATTGCTGTAAACATGTTGGCAGGATTACCACAGGCTGTTCCCAATTTACTTCTGGATAATTGAAGTATCCTGTTACTAACTGCATTTAGCTTCTAGATCTGTTTCCTCACACAGTGTGCTGTGGTCATGTGCATTTCACCCTAGAGGTCTTTAGTAAATTCCTGTAATTACTTCTCCACATCTCTTGTTCATTCATTTCAACTGAAATTATCTCTGAACATTAGTTCCATTTGCTAAATCTGTTCTTGCTTTATTAACTTTAATCAAACTAATATATATTGCTAAATGAAAGGTGGTCTATGATGCCCACACCTGGCTCAGCCCTCTTCCCAGGGGTAAATGCTCTCTTGAAACAGTGACACAATTTAATTTTGCAATTATTAGAATATAATTTGGCTGCTGTAATTTTGGTTATTGAATAGTTGCCATTGATGCCATTCAAAAGCTGCGTCGCTACTGCAAAATAGAACTGGAAAAGATTCTACATATAGTCACTTGAATTTCAAAGTAGGTTCACTCTGCAATGGAGATTGCCTCTCCATTAATGTTTGCTTTTCATGAAGTTTCAAGTGAAAGAAAATTCAGTTGGGCAAAGTGCACTCCCTCCTCGTGGAGAGGTGTGATTAAAGAGAGGAAAGAGGTTGGCTTTCATTTGTATTTATTTTTAGAACTGGTGAGGTGCACGGATCCTATGGTATTGAGGAAACACAAAAGACTGGCTGAACACTTTATAACGCACCGCTGTTAAGGAAGAGATTTCTGTAGCAAAAAAGAAAGAAAAAAAACAAAACCCTAAGAAGTAAGGTAGTTTAAAAAACCCTCATTAAAATCAACCTAACTAGACCTCTAAAACCATTTTGACTTCAATTAGTCTGCTTCTCTATGTCAAATGCACATTAATGGCCCAATCCCATTCCCATGGAAGTCAGTAGAAACATTGGCCCTTGCCTGAATAGGAGTGCACAGGAGGGCAAGAGTCAAGCCAGAGATCTCTGAAAAGCAGATGAAAGCTGAGCCTCAAGCTGAAGTTTTCAGAAAGTGTTCAAACTAAGATGGTAATTAGAAAAGTTGGGTTTTTTTAGACATAAAAATTTACAAAATACATAGATCAGTTACATTTACAGGCACATTGTTGCTGTTCTTTGTATAGTGAATTACTACATGCAAAAATGAGAGAAGAATGTCCTTCGTGCCATGAGAAACAGTATGAGCTTACAAGTAGTTAGCTATATGAATAAAAATACTTGCTTTATTGCCATAAACTGAATTCCTTATGAAACACATCTATTATGTATGTCAAAACTTGGGATTGAATTCAGTATTTGTTACCCAGAATTAGATTGGGACAAACACAATGAGTCATCTTTAAAGAATGGTTGAGTTGACATCATTATGACATAAAGCATGGCATGCCACATAGGTTCGTAGACCCGTGACAGTGAAAGCCAGTATGAATTCTAAAATAGTAAAATTAAATTAAACTAAATTAAAAACGAGGTGATGTTTCCAAACTTTCTAAGTATTTGACACTTTCTTTCAGGCACATCTATAATCCTCTCATTGCCTCCCAAAGAGAGCTTTCCTGACCTGTAAAAGTTAGCTAGCTGACCTCTTTTGTCCAGAATTTATCTTTATAGGAGTCTCCTTGCAGGTTTTCAAATTAATAACAGCACAGTTCTTTTACCTAACCTGAGTGAAGTATCTGCTATTTGGTGTGTTTTCATGCTGATTGTCTTCAAATATCTGTCCTGGCAGTTTCCACTCTCCCTCGAGAGATTTAAATCACTCAGTCACATGCTGGGAACCAAGTTATCATTTTTAAGGCTGCATTGCGAGACCCAGACCCTTGCTGGCCTAATTATATGGTAGATAAAAACACAGAAGATGTACATCTTTTACATCAGTTGTCCTGTAAAATCAGACATCTAAAATACCCCCATAAAAGCAGATAAACCATAGGGATAGCACATAAGAATAGGACAAACTTACATTAATATGTCTTTTGCAAAGGGCTAACAAATGTCGAGACAAAGGAGAGAGGTTTTGAATTCCGTGAGCTCATTCCCTTACACTGAGACAAACTCAGAAAAAAGTTTGTAATGGATCAATCCTGAAGTTTTTAAACATAGCAAAAATTTAAGTCACCTTGAACCTACATCTCTGATATTATGCTATACGTTTTCCTCTTCCTTTTACCATCTTTGTGCCATCAACATGTAAAGCTGAAAGTACCAAGATCTGATAACTAATGTCTCAATGTGTTTGATGAGTTATGTTGAGTACTTCAATTTTACAGCATTTCATTTTCAGATTTGCGGAGCTCTCTCCTATTAATAGCTGTATCATTTATACAAAAAAAGGAAGACATCTTTAGTAGTAAGTTTTTATAAAGGAAAATCCTTTGACCCATTGAAAAGAAGGTTGTTACAATTGACTGTATAAAGCATTTTGTTTTCTAAATTACTTTAAAATGGGAAATTTAAGTATGGTGGATGCCTCTGATGGACTAAGCCTCTGGAAAGAGGCTTCAAATCAGCAGCTCATTTTCTTGGGTGCTGATTGAGAATTAGTCTTAGCTTTTGGAAAATGGAAAGAGAATGAATATCAACAGGATGTCTGGGGAAACTGTCTTGCTGCTCACGAAATCAAATAAATTCTGGCCAGGCACAGAGTTCAGATATCTTATCTGCAGGGATTTTGCTGAAAAGTTTTCCAGATAACCAGTGTTGTTAAGACATTATCTATTTTCAGGGCTGTAGCTATATCAGGATCAGAAGAAAGTGACAAAGCACAGATAAAGCATTCCTCTGTGGCCCTGGCTCCTTGGAAATAGTGCTGAATGCTGCATCAGGAGCACTTCTCATAGCCATAGTCCAGAAATATCCCCAAGGAGATCAGTTTGGGCTGTGGAAGAAGGAACACTTCCCCATCTCTATGTACTTTTTTGTCCTGAAAATATGAACCATGTACACCCCCAAATGGGGGGATATAATGGGGGGATGAATATACAAACATGGCCCCATTGTTCTTCCATTCACTCCTTGCCTGACTTAAAAATAATAATATAAATAGAGTCATCTTGAGAAGTAATGTGGAATAAATCAAAGTTGATGGAGCTACTGCTGTTTGAACACTTAGGGTTATCTGGCTGCCAAGGGCTGAGCACAACCCTGCACTGTGATAAACCAACTGAAGATCTGATTCAACATAGAAGTAAATGGAAGGAGATCCAGCTGGCTTGTACGAGTATTGCCCCGTGAGAAGAAAGTCTCAGTAAGCATATTTTAACATCTTGCAAAAAGTCTTGTATTCAAAGACATAAAGAGAGCAAGGTTTGAGCCATCCCTATTACAAAAATATCCCAAGGAAGATAGGCAGTGCAGTTTGCCTGGCAGACAAAACACGGCTATAAAAAAAGCTCCAGTATTTCCACAAATGCCATTCCCAAACCACAGTGCTGTGCTTGGAATCTGGTATTCTCTGTGAATCTTCACCGAAACTCTATAAATGGGTATACTCTTCCCTCTGCTTTCCCCACAGCCCTGCTCTTACCTGCAGCCCACGATAAGCAGCTGGCAGCAGGCTTTACTCAACAGATGGCAGGCACAGGGGCTTACGTGCATTTACTTGTCTCTGGCACTAGTCAGGGATGGATGGTATAAAGAAATTTTTCACAGTGGTTGGATGAAAAAAATACAGTCTGGTCCATCCTAGTGAAATAATTATTTTACATGAGTGTGGTTTTACCTTGGTACCTTTTCAAAGGTCAGCTGAATCTCTTGGGGATCTGTGAAAGGAAATCAAGGAATTATCTGATATGTTTTTCATATCGTTGCTTTAGGATTAATAGCAGTGAGGCTGGTCATGTTTTTAACCAGTAAGGATTCCGCTGGCTCTCGCTTCAATCAGCAGTTAAACGAGCTGAATGCGTGCTTCAGGGAGGAGATTTTCCCTGACACATGTTTTCTTAGGAACGCTCTATCTCCATTAATACAGAGAGATCAGGTTTTAATCATCCTAACCAATTGGTAAAAGAAACAAGACGCAGTAGTGAAATAGCAGGCTTGATTTTAGAAAGTTGTCTGTCTAATTGGTGCCTTATTAGACTCTAGTATTCGGATATTAGGCTATTTCTAACAGCAACGTTTTGCGTGTGGTCTATGCACATTTTAAACATGCTTTCAATAAGATAAAAATAGAGGAGTCTGCAGGAATGAGCTCATGAGAGAGGGAGGAAAAAACAGGACTTTTATTAAGCCTAAGAAAAATGAAAAGGGAGGAAAAAGCTGGGATTTAGCTGGATCTGATGTGATGATGTTCACCTCCTTGTGTACATCCCTGCAGGAGAATGAGAGAGTGGGAATGCTGTGGGAATTGTATGTTCCTATCAGGTACAGTAAATAGTAGTCTCTCCAAAGCAGAAGAGATCAACCCAGGATCAGTGCTAGCTACAAACTATTTGCCTAATTAAAGAGCCAGGAGAAGTTCTAAAGGTTGAGTTTAACCATGACATGCTGCCATGTAGGTATGGATGTGAAAAATACAGATGACTTGCCTGGCAGGCTGGAAGAGCTTTTCCTCATATCTTCTCATTTTCAGCACATACTTCATCAAATGCTGTAAATCTGATGGTTTTTCTTTTGCCCACTGAGGATACAAATTTGTTGATATCTACTCCCAGAGTCCCAAGTTTCAGCAGCTCCTCCATCACTAAGTACAACCAGTCCTTTCATAAAGCAGCCTTCCTTGGTTCTGCACTGCCATTTCTTCTATGAGTCTGCCGCTCCATCTTTAGCTAAAAATAGTGGGGAAAAAGCATTAGAGCTTTAGGGAAAAAATAAAAACCTCAGTTAATTTCCCTGTCTAGTAGTTAATGGTTTTTCCTAAGTGCGTGGCCCACAAATATTTGTAAACCTCTGACTATCTTGGCTTAAAACAGAGTTTTTCAGTAAAACTCTACAAATGAGCAAAGAAAATTCCTATTTAGGAATTTCTTCTTACATATAATATTTTTAAACACTGGGCTCAGTTCTGCACTGCCATACCACCTCACAGCAAAGGCGAGGTGGGTACCCTCTCACCCACAAGAAGCATCTGATGAGCACCAAGCTGTTAAAGCAACACTGCCCATGGTGTACCTGCAGTAAGCACCTCATCATGAGAAAGATTTGGAAAATACTTCAGCGCAGAGGTTTTTAGGTCCTGCCTGATTTATACAGTGCTCTGGAGGCTGTTGCTGAAATCAAAGTTTTCCATCTATGCTGCCTTGCCAGCCCTTGGTTTTCTTTCTGATGATGGATTCACCAAAACTACCAACAGGGTCTGATCTCAGCGTAGAGCTCCTGCAGTGAGGGAGATGTGGGCCAGGTGATGTGCTGGGATCTGTACAGTGGCTAAAAGCAGATCTTCCAACTTTCTATAATGGGAATATATGAGCTGGAAACCCTGAAAAATAGCAAAGTGTGTAATCCTCCTATTTAGCTTTTTTTTCCAAACATGAGGCACATCTAGGAACCATAGTATAATAGGAATAATAAATGTTGCCATATAGTTGGGGCAGAAATAACTACAGATCAGTAGAGCAACATGAGTGCAGTGGACAGAGGTCAGGGCAGCATCTGCTTTCTTGATCTCTCACGTATGGAGAAGCAGGTATAGCAGTTTGTTACCCTGGAGCTGCCCAAGCATACAGGACATGGATTTGCAATAAACGGAGACCTTCTGCTTGAGCTTATGTTGCTTTCTTCCTGCTGCTGTTCTGGGATTTATCTGGAGTTCACAGACTGGGTACGGTGGCCACTAATCTTGTGGCAGCAGATAGAACATTTTGGCGGTGCAGCTGGCAGAGGGGAACCACTCTGAAGCAGGCACTGCCGGTGCACAGCAGCCATCCCTCTGGGGCTGGGAGGGTTTTTCTGAGTGCACAGGTGAAAGCAGATTTATTTTCACCTGAAATTTTTGGGGAACCAATTTTTGGCTCACTTTGAGAGTGGATCCCAATAGGAATTAAGCATAAACAGAAACGGAAGTCACCAGCTTGCTCTTAATGCTCCCTATCCTGTTAGGGAAAGGATTTTGTGTGTGAATCACATTACTGCAGCCTCAGAACCTATGAGAAAACCCATGCCTTGAAAAAAACTCTCAGTGTATAGAAAAAGCACGCAGGAGAAGGCACCAGAGGAGGAGAAAATGCTTTCTGGGGGAGGCAGGTTGAAATGAGAATTGTGCCGAGTGCTGCGGAGCATCATTTAGTGTTGCTGAGGATTTACAGCTGGTTTTGTAGGATGCACTGAAGTAAAACAAGGAGAAGCGGGTTGCTGATGAGGCATCCAGTGTGTTGTGCTGCTGATCCATTCACCTCTACTTGTTCTTTACTCCCAGTCCCTATCTACCTTGGGTCCTTGTGTCTAGCTAGATACAAGATTGTTAGTCAAAGACAGTTTCCTATGGCTGTTTTGGGCTTGCACAGATGCTTGCTTGGCTATCCCACCATCCGCCACAGGCTCTGCAAAGAGCTTCAGCAATATAAAGTTGTGTATGGAGCAAAGGAGCTGTGGGAGAGGGTTGGTGACCAACAGTGAAGCAAAAGAGGTGGCTTTGGCCTTGAGCTGGATGCTCCCTGGAGTGCAGAAGGGGAGAAGTCTTTGTCTTTTGGGGTTTGGCAGGGGACCTGCTGAGATGCTCCTGCAGTATTCCCAGATAAGTCATCAGGACTTTTGAAACATCACCACCACAGTGAAAATGAGAGCAAAAATTCAGAGTCTCAGCCACTAAAGCCTCACCAACATCTGCAGGGAGCAAGCATCTGGCTGTAGGGGCTCAGGGGTCCCCAAGAGAGCCATGAAACCCCAAGGGGCCAAATTCAACAGCCATAGCCCACGTGTGCATGGAAAGCCTTTCTAGCCAGGCTCTGGGGAATGAGCAGAAAGGCCCTTTGTCAGCAAAACCAGTGCAGCTTCTGATTAGGAACGTGAGGACCATGTGTGGCTCCATGAGCGTAGTGGTTAAATACACTGCTGGGAGCAGCAGAAACCAGGTGTGCCGAAATAATCCCGACTTCCTGCAGTTCAGCATCCATTGTGGGCCAGCCTATATTTAGCAAAGGTAAAGCAGACGTAAGGTAATTAAGGAGAATGTTCCTTATTTTCCTATTGGAAACAGTAATAACAGTAAATTATCACAAATAATTATGGACTGCGTACAGAATTTCCACAGACAAGACAATGCACTTTTATATGATAAGATTTTATAACCATACAGCCTTTATAGCCATAGAGGCAAATTACTTTTCCTGTGGTTTCAACATAATGGGTTGTACAGATAAAGTATTTTTGTGACAATATGAATGCGTGCAGATGTATCACGTAGTTTCTCTCATTGATTTAGACTTTATCTTCACATGATTGTGCATAGGGAGTTCATGCAGGGTACGTATAAAAAGCATGAATGGAAAAAGGTGGGGACTCGGAACAGGAAAATGTAAAATTTTATACCAGGTTTAAATGCAAATGATGATTTGATTGATTATATCTAGTCAGAAATGCTGCAAGGTTGGAAACTTTGTGTTATTTCTGATATTATGCCAAGAGAATTCTAATCTATAAAAATAATACGCTAATAGGCACTGTGCCAGTTCCAATATGTGCACTCTAAATTAAGCCTGAGGGCTCTTGATGTCCAATTTTAAGATTGGCCTTGAATTTAATATTTACCAAGTAATTATTAAGATATTGGTTGGGAAATAATCCAAAAATTAATCCAAAACCAATTATCAAATAATAGAGACACAGGGACTCCCCCAGGACCCAAAGACATCTATTTGTTGTATGTGTGTGCTGTGTTAATAGATAAATAACCTTCTTCTGTGACACAAAGTTTCCACAGTCTATGGATATTTGCGTTTAGGAGTAGAAGAAAGCAATTAATAGAACGGTATTTCATCCTGCGTTTGTTGCTAGAAATGAGAGCAATACATCGTAACACCAGAGTGTAACGCTTTGGAAGAAGGCACTGTAAGGGGATAATTCCAGCACCAAACGGCTGAGTTTGGCCCAGGAGAGTGGGGAGGAACTCTTTGGGCCACACAGCTGCATCCTGGCAGCCAGGAGAGGTGAGCCCACTACCAAAGAGAGTCGTCTTCTCATCTATTTTGAGTCTGCTTTGGACGCATATTCACGCTTTATAAGCCTGGCATCATACAATGTTTTACTATGGGTAAATCCGTGGAGAATTTTTTTTCATAGCTTATTCTGAGGAGAAACACGTGGTTCTTTTGAGAACTCCTTGCTCGTGCGCATAGGTTAGCTCGGAACCACAAACCTTTTAGTCACAGGCTTACCTTCAAGCACACACTTAAATCCTATTGAAATCAGAGAGCTTTAGAAGTGCGATTAGAGCTAAGTATACGTGTAAGGCTTTGCTGAGAAGGGGCCACGTGCTTGGGAAGGTGTTTAATGTTATGTATCACTCGAACCAGACAGTCAAAAACTTATGTCGGCCTTCTAAAACTACTTTAATGTGCATTTCCCATCAATGTTAAATGGATTATCCCCAAAAGTTTCATGAACTAGCAGCAAGAAGGAAACAAAGTTTGCAATGAAAACCCGTGGCTAATCAGAATTTTTGATAGTGAACAAATCCAGCACATTTGATCCTAATTTTCATTAAAAAAAATATCAAAGGAAAGCCATTCAGTTAAAACACGTTTTACCAGCGGAAGGAATCGCGATGTGATTTAAAAGCCATTATAAACCCCGCAAATAATTTAAAATGAACTGTAAATTATTGTTGTGATAGAAAAGCAGGCCTAACCGCTCCTAGCAGCAGCATTCCGGGGCTGGGGCAGGTGGGCTGCGTGCTGGGCAGCTGCTGTTGAAACCTCATGTTTTGAAGGGTTTATTGAGAACAAATAGCAGTGCAAGAGGAAAACGGAGCTGAGCAGAGGTCTGCCTTGCTGATCGCCCAGCCATTGCTGAGCCACGAGCCAAGAGGATATTGGCAAACATTGTTAAGTACAAAATAAAGTAATAATCTTCATAAGAATGTCCATACGCTTCTGAACCTGTAGGGCCCTAAAAACCACAAAGTGATTGTGAATGTAGGGCTCCCGGGTTAATAGCTGGAAATCAAATGCATTAGGAAGTCCAGCCGGAAGACGCTGATAAGAAATACTCTTTGTTCCTTTGGAAACAGCAATACTTAAGATAAAAGTGGAGTACATTTTAGAGTGACGATGAATGTAACTTCCAAATAAAACATGAAGTGAATATTGAAAAGAACAGCAGGGAAAGCACTTTTGATTTTCTTCCCAAGTTCAACATCTGAACTTCAAAAATAATTCCTACTTTGTTTGTGTTGATAGGTCTGTAGGAGAAGAAATCTTCAGGTTTTTGGGGTTTATACAGTCTGCATTATTATTTTTTTTAAATCTAATTTGCTTTTTTAAAAGTTATATTTTTATAAGCAATGCTCTCTATGTTAGTGACATAAAGCAAAGAAAATCCAATGTGTCTATGTATGTGCTGGTGGGGAGCGCGGAGCCAACCAAGCCCTGTGCCCCTCATTACCTGAGCCTGTAGAGTCTGAGCTTCAGACTGTACAGAAGATGCTGCGCAGAATTATTCAGTGAGTAGCTGTACAGTCCCACTGGTATACAGGAAAGAAGGAGAACTGTAGGTGCTGCAATGTGCTCAGAATACACCGCTTGGGAACTCACCTCTCTGCCTTTTTCACGTTCATCGCATCGGGATGTTAGGAGTGTTCCTGAAGTATTTAGAAGAGGCACTGAAACCTCCTTTACTCACAAACCACATCAGGTTTTCAGCGCTCACCCAGGCAAACACTGCACATCCCATTGTCAGTGAAGGATAAGTTACTGGGTCTGTTGTAACAGAGGGGTACACGAGGAGCACGGCGTATCTCTGGTCTGGGTGACATACAGTTCCATGGCTTTCTGACATAGCTGCCCTGAAGATGCCCTTCAGGAGTTAGGCTGCAGTTGACAAATACACAGGGGCCAATAATTAACACATTAAGTCCTGCGCATACAATATTTTTGTGAAATAGGAAAAGCTGGAAAGAAAAGAACACGCAGAAATCACGTAGTTTCATTTCTTGCTCTGCAGCTCTTTCCTGCTCAGGTTTTAAAAATTATTCTCTAGAATTGAATAGGATTCATCTCTGTGACTCTACAGTAAGTGAATGCTTCCGTCCCAGTAAGGCTCACAGCAGACATGGGTGCAACAGGGTAAGAGCTTAACCTCATTGAGAAGAAAGTTCACTCCATGGTGTACAGAAACTCAGGTGAAAGTGGCAGGCTGGGGGCTCAGAAGTTATTAATGAGTTAGGATTCAGCACGTTCTAATGTAAATGTCATAATATAGAGGGCAAAAACATTATGTCACTTAAAGGTCAGTCAGTCTTTGGCATTGTAGATAACCTTATCAAGTTATGGATGTGAAATTTGATTCAGCTGAGGCCTATGATAGCTCAGAAAATATTTAAAAACAGCATCTTCAGAAGTTTGCTCTTTAAATCATTTGGCCTTTAACAAGAAAAGCTGCCAATATTTTCAATTAAAATAGACTTCCAAAGTATCAGTAAAATAATTCAGATGTGACTCTGATGTCTTGGCAGTGATTTATCGCTTTTCTCACTGTGGCAACGCTTTGATGATATTACCTGCTGCAGAAATAGAACTGAAGTGGACAGTTACTGTTTCCTCTTACTGTCGTTATTCTACTTTTCTTTTTCCCTTTATTCTTTTTTTCCCCTCACTTTTTCTTTCTTTTTTTCCTCCAAGTTGGTTAAGAATCGTTTTCTCTGAAAAATGAAGAAAATGATCTCTAATGAGTGGTGCAAAACTGAGACCGGGACATAGAGAAAGCGAGAGCTGCTCGTTCAAGTCAGGGGCCTTTATAGCTCTTTCTCAACTGATGGAAGGAGGAAAACATACCTCTTTCAAGCTTGGCTGGATTTGAAATTATCTATTGTCATGCTTCCTCTAGCTCAGCATCCTCATGGGCTGTTCTTAGTAACATCTTCATTCTAGGATTATACAGGCTATTTAATGCATATGCAGCAGACGTCTAATTGCCTTTGTTGCTGCAATCCTCGGTCATCAAGTTTCTCTCCCAAAGGCTGGCACGCGCTCATGGAGAAACGCTCTTTCTGCAGGAAATTCACAAATGGGGCAGACGTGAGGAGCTGGCAGAGGGTGTGGGGGGAGGGAGAAAGCTGGGGCACCTCGGTGGGTGTGAGGCCACAGCTCGGTCCTAACCTGCGCGTGAATGGTTATCAGAAGGGAAAAGCCAGCAGACGTCTGCCTGACCTGAATGACAGGTGCACATACAGGCAGAAGTAGGTCAGATATGAGGGGAGTCGTTATTTCAAAGGTTTATGAATCGCAAACTTCTTCCGGAGGATGTTCCTTTCTTTTTCCTGATGTGTTACCTGCTGAGATCAAACTGGAAGTGCAGGAGCCCTCCATTGAAGTGTGGCTCCTAAAACTTAGATGCACACCACACAGGCAATTCCACTGTTTCATTTCAACATGCTGACCCTCAAATTAAAGTGGAATTAGATAGGCTCCAACTAACATGAAATTATTTTTCAGTTAATCTTGTATCATGTTTCCTTCAAAGCCTGTCTGAATCAGATGTATGAGAAGATTATATATATATATATATATATATCATGTAGGAATTAGAATTAACTTTGTTTTTCATATTCATGTCTCAGTAATTCTCATTTGTGCATTAGGTTATGTTTCTTCATAGCTGTGCTAACGCAAGCCTTACCTCGCTTATATCACACACAGACTGAGTGCATCATTCAGCTCACACCACAACTACAGCTTGACCTAGCAAGTACTGTAAGAAGGGTGGTATTGCAGCAGCTTCCACAATTCTGATTATTTAACTATAATAAAAGCAGTTGTGAAAAGCAATACTAATGTTCAAAAGCAGGAAAAGCATCACATCCTACTTTTCTTTGTTTAACCAGCACAAAGGGCACTACAATCTTTCCTTCGTAAGACAATCCCATAAAAATATCATAAAATCACCAAAGTTGGCAAAGACCTCCAAGATCAGTCCAACTGCCCACCTACCACCAACATTTCCCCATTAAACCACAGAAACTATTGAAAAATATAGGGGGTTACCATCCTTCCCATAACCTAATTTACTTCTGTCTGGTAACTAAGATATGCATATCCTTTTTTTTTTTCTTCTTATTCTTCTTCTTTAAATCAAACATAAAAATCTCATTGCCATCAAAAAGGACACCTGTGGCAATGAATTGTTGAGCTGATGTGAAATCTGAATGTTGGAAACGTATGTCCCTGACGTGCATCAGACTCACTTCTGGCTACGTGACTTCTATCCAGAGGCCAGAAAGTAACCAGAAGGTGATCAGATGAGTAAAAAAGCCTTCCTGGGATAGCATCTCCTTACACTCACATGTGCATACTCATCCCAGGAAATACACAGATTAATCGCATTTATCAGGAGGAATTGGTAAAACAACTGGAAGCCATCAGCCCCTCTGACTTTCATATCACAAGCTTTTATATGGACTGTAAGATGTAAAACACGGTTACTTATGCCCTGTGCGCCTCCCTGAAGAAGAGTATACCAACCCTACGTGTCATGCGCAGAAGGTCACAGCCATAGTGCTGAGCACTCTGTTTCAACAGCCTCAAACGTGTGTCTCCCATTACCCATTCTCCCCGGAGGAGCTGTTTCTAGTTTTTGCCAAACCGTATAAATTGATGAGTACCATGATACTACATCAGCACTTTTTAGCACTCTTACACTGGGAACAGGTGCAGTTTCTAAGAATGACCCCAGTGAGAAAGAATTCCTTTTTTCTCATCAGTATCAACTTTGTTCAAGCCTAATTTTTTTCCACCATCTTTTAAGACAAAGCTTTAAAAACATTTTCCTACCAAGTCTTAGAAGACACACCAGAATTAGATTTATGATGAATTGAGCTTGCTGCAGTGAGGGAGATATATGTAATTGTTATCATACATAGTTTGTTAATATTGTGCACATTTTTAGCCCATGACCTATATTTAACAAATATATGCAATGTGACATATGCCATCAGAAATTAGAGTTATCATTATGAAAATATAAAGAACGTGACATACACCATTAACACGTGTCAAAAACCATTAGAATCCTTCTCCATTATAGCCAACCAAGCACTTATAAAATGAGGAAACCCAAGCTCTTTATAAACACTCAGCTTAGCTGGTACACCTTTTATTTTGTCTTTATAAAGGCTCCCAAATAAATTCTGTGCTATGGTTACATTCACTTTCTTTGCTCACAGGTCATCCATTCTTTCCTACAGTACATGGCCAGAAGTGTGGCAGTACAGAAGCTGGTTTCAGATAGCACTTGGCACATGCTGATGGGATTTCTATAGATTAAAATGCAGAGCAAGTTGATAATGGAATGCAAAATATTTTTCAGACCTGAATCAGAAGCAGAAAATGCAGCAGCTCTGTCCTCCTTCTCAATCATTCAAGAAATCTTGAACTTTACTCTTCTCCAAAAAAGCTGTTGATCCATTCTTCTCTTTCTCCATTCTCAGTAAAAAGTAATTAATTCCTAGAAGTGTTAAAGGGGTTGTATCCACAGCACGTGTTAGTATCAACTGTGCTATCAAAGTCATCTTCACCTACGGAGGGTTTTTGTTGCTAGGAAAAAGTGCAAGAAAACCATTTTCAAGCCAAAATAGCTCACTTGGAAGGGCTGTGTTAAGATCTGAGTTTTAAAGAAACTAACATTTTTTGATCACTCAAACAATCCATATCTATACAGTTGCTAAGGGAATAATAATATACATATGTACATATGGGTACAAATGTGATTACTTATTATTTTGAAAGTACCCTCGTTTTCAATCTGAATTCTCTGTGGATATCACGCAGCTAATCCTTAAGCCACCCTTGCAAAGCAGATGGGTAGATATCTCCATTTTATCAGGGTGAGTAGAAGTAGTGGCTTGTGGTCTGTCAGACCCACTAGCTCAGCCCCCAAACCATGCATAGGTTTTCTGGGCAGGGCACAGCTCTGAATTTGACACCCACAATAACCTTTGTCCTGCCCTGTTCTCTCCCATATTTCACCTTTGAAAGTTCTTTGATCTTGGGAGATTATGGAAGTTATTTTTGCTCTTTCCAAATCTAGGAGAGAAAACAAGACATTGCAGTGGATGTCAATGCATTTAAGGATGTTGAGAAACTTTCTCCCACGGTCAACCAGCACAGAGGGACGTGGGAGTCCCTGAGCTTCCCCTGGGACAGGTTGGCACCAGCAGAATGGAGGAGGAGGAAAGCTGGACAGCAAAAGTGGTCCCTTCTGTAAAAAGTGGTAGAAATAGTGAGCATCTGGCCTGCCTAACTACCCAGTGAGTGGGTAGGTAAATTGTCAACGTCAATTTGCTTCCAGCCTTCCCTGCTATGCAGTCTGGGGTGTCTCAGGAGCTGCACTCGGGAACCTCCGATCCCGAAATCTCATGCTCTACTTGTCCCCAGGGCTTGCTGCCCTTTGATTCATTAGCGCAGACAGACAATTCCTTTCCGCCCCTTCTCTGCACATCCCACGCTGAGGATTCTGCTTTCGGGTGCACACAACAACCTGTCCTAGGAAGTCCTAAAATGAAAAATGTTTGCATCACAGCTTGTTTGCTAGGAAAAGTCTTATTCTCGCCTGACACATTGATCTTTTTCATACTGTTTTTGTTCCCTCGTTAGCATACACAGCTGCCTGCATTATACCGTGCAGAACGTAACACACGCAGGATGTGCTTGTCAGCATGTCAGGCTTGAAAACCTATGATTAAAAATTATGTTGCTCATTAGTCATCGCGAATCAAACTGAGAACAATGCTCTCTGGCCAATTTGTAAACAAGCATCCTGTTCAACCTGTTCCATGGTTCCTCTTTAAGGAAGAGAGCAAGAGACCAGCTCATAAATAAATAACTCCCTCATTCTGCTGGAGACACGTACTCAGGGCGGCTTCCTGGATGGAAAATATTCCATAATTTCATTTGCTTCAGAATTGCTTCCTACAAGTTTTGGCTTCAGATATCCCTAACGCTAATAATGATTCATAAATATTTTACAGCAGGAGCCCTGTGTGTGTGTGTATATGTGTGTATATGTGAGAGACGTGCGCCTGTTCTCACGTGGATGAAGAATTAACGTTACAAGCTACAAATTAGTATCCTAAGAATAATGTCAAGAACATCACACCGGTCATAAAAAAACTTCAGTATGAAGACAGATCCATACTCCCCTTCTGCCTGAGAGCAAATGTGAAAAGGTATCAATATTACAATAAAAAGGCATTTTGTGAAAAACTCCTGCATGTTTTTTCCCTCCACAAACATTTCAGCTCTCTCGAGCACTGTGAGGTCTAGGAAGAGCTTTGAAATTGGTGGCATAATGCCTCTGCGTGCAGCATCTTACCCACTCATATGTAGAAAGAGCACAGACCATGTACCATACTGCACGTATGAAGGCACCGACCACATTTAAAAGTCATTCTGGTTTTGTGACTACACGTGTAAAAGTAAAGGTCTGATTCTTCACCTAATGTCACAGAGTGGCTTCATAGGTTGTTAATTAGAAGCCGTTTAGTACTCTGAGGCACCAGAGCTGATACTGTTGAAACAACCCTGTTTGTTTTAGTTGTTCCTGGACCCAGGGAGCAAGCTGCTACAATCTTGACTTAATGTTCGATTGATTTAATGACGCTAGTGAGGTACAGAGGGACAGCAGCATGGAGCCTAGCACAAGCTGACTGGTAGCTCTGCTTAAGGACGAAGAAAACACTCATTTCAATTTCTGGTTGCTGATTTATTATTATTTTTTTAAGCAGTAGGTGTTGTATAATCTATATCTCAATTTTCTTCTAGTCCATCAGGCAAACATCTACTCATTTGCCTTTTAGTTCTCTGAAGCAGTGCTATTTACCCAGCAGACCACGATAAATCATTGACCAGATATAGCCTTGTATTTTCTCCAGCAACACACATGTAATTCTGCAAAGTTCCTTTCCAGCAGCGTGGGACACTGCAGTCAATGTTCCCCAGGACGAGCTAAAGTGCCACTGCCTGAGTGCCCTGAGCCCTCACAACTAGGTGGAAAAGAATGTTTCTGTCAAATCTTATTACATAGTGCACTGTGGTGTTCTACTGAAAAACATCTCCGGTTTCAACTGCAATGCATGTGAAATAGCACACTAGCAAGAAATTACTTACCGTTATAGCATGAGATGACTAAATGCTCCTTTTGCATTCCCACGTGTAGGCTCCAGGTGGGCAGCACAGCTCTGCTCCAGTGCTCCGAGCAGCATCTCACATCTCAGCTGAGGCACATGGCCACCGGGATGCACGATGGGTCTGATGAGCAGAGAGATGTTTTTGTTTGCAAGGAAAAAAGCCAGGTTCTCCCAGATAAGCAATTGGCAGTGCCATTTGCACCTTATGCAGAGGAGGTTTCTGTCTCTGCTCAGGTACCAGCTCAGCCTGCAAGTGGGCCCATCAGAGCCTTAATATTCAGAAGAAACAATCTCAATAACACTAGTTTTCCTATTCAGGATTTCTCACGCTGTCTCTTTATGTGGGTCTCAAACTATACCTTCAAGCCTTGTTAGGACCAAACCAACATATAACGTACGTTACCCTTGTCCATACATCCTCCCATTTTGTGTTGTTTTTTTTTTTCAGGACACTTAAAGTCATCTGAAATTCAAATTCTATCCACCAAAGCACTCTCAGTTCTTCTAAATTCACAAATTTTTCTTTTCCTTTTGGCCATCCAGGTAATTAATTCATATATTGAACACTTTTCCTACAAAATCCCATTAGGTGCGCCTCTCCTTCTTGAAAAGGAATCACAATATCTATATTCTTTTTTCTAATGAGTTTTGCAGCCATTTCTTGTTTCGTTAGGTCTTGCTCTAAAAACATAATGATTATCAAATTGCTAAACTACAGGAAAGGTCAAGAAATGGTAACGTAACAGCATTATTTACCATAACCGTGTTTACTCCAAGACCTACTCTACTCCTCTGCTGAGCAATATCATCACAATTGTTGTTTGTGTGCTTTAAGGCAATTTCATACACAAAGTAACATCAAGCATTAGAACATTATTAGACCTGGAGCATTTTGAGCACGCTGCCAGGTTCTAAGGCAAAATACTCTGATACAATTATATGAGTAGTAGCGACTGTACAGTAGTGATTTGGGTAAAATTAATGGCGATGCTAATCACGCTAGCAGATCTGTCATCATGTGGGTCATGCTCTTCTCCTGGTCTTGATGTGAGGAAGATTATATTTTGAGGTATGCAGATAAATACCTATTGCATCAGTAAACACCAATGGATCAGACGCAAGCTATGGATGCTGATGAGCTCCTCATTAAAACCAATGTATTGATGGTAGTATTGCCTATTAAGGCACTATAAGATATAGACAGCTGGATCATATATAATTTACACTGTTCTCACTTTAGGAACCTGACAACCAAACAAATATAATTGATTCATGTATTGCAATATTCATTCCATTAGTTAGAATATATATCCAAAATTGAAGATGTCAATCAAATAAAATGAATGCATGTTTCCATAGAGTGCTGTGATTCCTTTTATTACACTAAGGAAAAAAAAGATAAAAAAAATCAATCACTGGTTTCTTATTCAGATTCAACAAGAGCGTGACTCCCGCAAGTGACGTGGCAATAAATATACGTGTTTATTTTAGTCATGTTAGAAAATTACTTTGGTTACTTTTGATCTATTTAATGTATAAGAAAATAAGCTATTTATGATAGCAGCGTCTATAAACACTTTAAACAAATATTTTATCTGACATACAGGTACAGGAGATGGCACTGATTCTCACTCACACCAATTTTACACTCCATTGGGTTCACGAGTCTTAGTCTTGATTTACACCAGTGTGGAGCGGAGGAGATGGGAACGGGCCCTGTATTTTAACTGCTGTCTTTCACACACTGATCTGCGGCTCCCAAACCGCTGGATGAATGATGTGGAGGCAAGTATTACGGGTTCCATCTGCATTTTTGTGGTAATTTACTTCTGAACCTTGGGAATAAAAACAGAGATCTGTCATCAGCAAAGCACTCATTTCCTCTGTTTGGAGCTCTGCCCGCACTCGGAGAGCGGATCTGCCCTGTACTGCATGTAAAACACACTGCACCGTGTTTTCTTCTCTGAAAAGGAAAACAGGAGGGAGGGAACTTTGCTGTGAATTGAGACCTGCGAGCCACGGTTTGTCCGGTCCTGTGGCTGTTGCGTTGCACTGACCTGGAATGATTTCCTTTTTCCACTGTGCTCATCCCACATTCTGTGCAGCACACCTAAGGAAGGGAAGAGCCCACGCAGCTTTTCCCAAAGCCACAGTTTACATTACTGAGGCTATTTGAACATTTATTTGGAGCATTTTAATTTTGACCTTTCTCTGATATACACTGCTGCCTTGGATGCGTACATGTGTACAGAGCAGCACTGGGTCCCTCCTCACACAGGGAGGGATGAAGGTATGGAGGCCCACATCATCAGGAAAATATATCATCATGGAAATTATATCATACATTATTTCTATTAAAATGTCAATAAATACTATTAATTAGAATACGCATTACGATGTTCTAACATATAAATGGAATCTAAATTCTTTCTTATGCCGTTGATTCTGCAGTCAAACCACAGGAGTGCAGCACAGTCCTCCCAGGAAAGGGATGATTGTCCCCACCCCATCATCCCCATCCCAAAGAGTTTCCCATGGTCACCTCCACTCCCGGCCCCAACAAGGGATTTCAGTGATGTGGCATCACCACTGTGCAGGAGGGCCTGGGAATGATGCTCTGCTTTTGTAGAAGGCAGAAAATAAACACACTTGGCTGAGCGTGATAAAATGCACACAGAAAAGGCTGTGCAATATATACCTGATCACACTGTAACTTTTAAAAATTAATACAGCTTACAATTTATTTCCTAAACCTTTAACTTGTAGCAATGGACCCTGACATGAGCTGCAATAGGAGTACTCAGTATCTCCAAGAATTTGTGCAAGCAGAATTTTACTCCATCATTACCTGGTTCTCTGGACATCTGTACCAGGGAATGGTATTGTAGATTTTTTTTTTGGTAGATGCTAAATTAGGATTCCTTGGTGTGCAACCACAGATTCGTTATGCAGGAGCCAACTGGTTCCAGAGAGAAGGGCTCAGGCTCTGGGCTCTCTGATATCGTAGAAGTTCAGGGTATACGCAGCAGAAAGTATGGGAAGGAATTGCACCTATCAGCTGTTCAAGAGCAGACACAGCCTTGCAGTGACTGGGCACAGGACTGGACAAAGAAAACCACTCCTTGCCCATGAAGCACTGACGAATCCCTTCACTGGAGAAGCCTGGGTCACTGGGTCAGAGGTAGCCATCCCCATAACCCAGCAAAGCCCTGCAAACCCTGCCCAGCTGCCCACAGCACCTCAACCAGAAGGCACCAGCAAGTGGATCCCACTCAGTCATAGGTTCTTGTGTCAGACCCCAAATCTGCAGCGCACACATGGCAAACCGTGAGCAACACGCACAGCTCAGCCACTCGTCACAGCACCATATGGCCAGATGTAAAAAATAGGTTCATTATAACAAACTGAAATGAGTGTCTTAACTATTATAAATAATTAAACCTTCATAGGCGCATAGCTATATATACACGCACATGTCCACCTCTTCATTTTTTTGTTTATGTATATATATATATATACACATGTATACAAATTGGAAGTAATTGATTTAATCCATGTTTACAAGGAGGAAGAATATAGAGCACCCACATGAACACACTTCACAGTCACAAATTCAGCAGAAAAAAAATCCAGTTTCTTGATTAATTTAAATGATCCTATATTTAAATGAAAAAGCACTGCCTCATTACAAATGTCAGTCTGCCTGAGCATACCTTGGGTAAATAGACTTCTTCAAAAGTGGTGCAATGGCTGAATATCCACTTCCCATACCTGTGCTAGTGGCCAGCACAGCACCTCCAATCCTTTGCCTTCTCCAGCTATTGCTATAGCTCAGACAAACCTCCCCAGAAGGGCTCCACTGTGGGCCTGTCTTCTCCACAAGCAGGCTCACAGTGATCTATCTCCTCTCTTTAAAACTACCATTTTAAGATCTCAGGAGTGGGTCAGTAACAGCACTGCTGATGAATCCCACTCATCCCACTCTACCTTATTTGCAAATGGTGTCCGCATTTACTTCGCTGCACTTCTGCAACAACGAGAACTCTCCTGTTGTATTCCCATCAAATACCAAACAGCAAAGAAATCAAGTCCCCAGCAAAGGATTTTACCATGTTTGTCAATACTGAATGACATTTCTAACTATAAATCTGATATTGCTCTGCTGTAAATAGGGAGGAAAGGATTTGTTATGGCACAAGCTAAGACTTCACTGAAAGCAATCAGTTCCACACCCTGCCACAGAGCTCCTGTGAGCTGCAAAGAGCTATGGCCTCATCTCCTCCTCTAGAAAAAAGAAAAAAAATTGGAAACAAGTTACATGGATGTTTATAACTCTCAGCTTTATCACTCATAGATAGTTCATAGACGTCTTCAAATGTTGATCTAGACATTGTTTTGGGGCCTCTTCTTTGGTGAAAGCTGGTCAGGCTCTGCAAACACATACACATGTGTATGTGAATATTATTGATGGACCACTCACAGATAAACAGTTACACTGCCAAAGATGTATTCTATTCTTATGGCCATTTTCTTAGTTTATTTCCCTCCCTTTCTGTTTCATCTCATTATTCAAACATGTAACTTGAGGAGAATCTTTTTTCTTCACTGTGGGTAGATACACCTGAGAGAAAGATGTGGGATAATCACTAGGAAAACACAGCAAAATGGAACAAAGCACATTTTATCAGGAAAACCCATTAAGCAGTTCAATTTCCAATTCTAAAACGACGGGTTCTCTAACACTGGAAATTTCAAAGGACAGATACAGTGTGATTAATCCTATCTCTGGGTGGAATAAAATAGATGGTTTCTTGAAGCCCTTCTACCTGCATTTCCTACAGTCCTGCAGATCTCAGTTCAGTGCCTCAACCGTAAGGCTGTGGCTCTTTGGAGGAACTCTTTTTTCCCCCCTCTTATTTTACAACACCACTTCACCCCCAATAGGCACGATAAGGTTGCTGACATCTCAAGACATAAAGAACTGCTGTAGGATAGGAAATAGCCTTTTTCTTATCCATCTGTATCTAGATTGCTGGCTTTCATCTCCAAAAAGTCAGCTTTGACCAAAATGGCTTAAGTGATAAAAATAGCTAATACGTTCTTTTTCTTTATGTCTCCATCTTTATGCATTCCTGGAGGGAAAAGAAAACGGAGCAATTCCTGGGGTCAGATCAGGAAACATTCCGGCCGCACACAGCTCCTGTCATGCTCGTCTGTGTTCCTTTGCTAATTAGGAATAGAGGATACTTGAGTCTCGTACTGGATTCAAACTGCACAGTTGCATTTCTCTAAAAAACGAAGCAAAACAGGAAAGCACGAGCTCATTGCAGCTCAGCATGCCTTTTTTTTTTCCTCCTTCCCATCAGAGCTAACAGCTTTCCTCTTGGCACACTTTCCACAATATCTATAGCATGTAAACCCGTTTCAAGGAGCTGCCGGCAATGGGCTAATACAGTGTAATAGAGTTGTTATCCGTTATTCCGCGGCAGGTTTACAAGTGAGTAAAAATGATTTGCGAAGGATACCGAAAAGTAGATGTCCTTCTGCTTTTTTTTTTTTTACATAACGTGAAAATGGAGGGATAATTCAGGAGCACAGATAGGCCCGCATATGCAATTAATGCATTTGCAGGCTAATTTGTTCTTGGAATGCACATATATGGGTAAGGGATAAATCTAACAGCATAACATGAATCCAAGGTTCTGATTTGTGCTAGGAGCAATCAAAAATATTGAGTGAAAATATTTCTATGTGAGCATATGTTAAGACAGGTATCAAGAAGTCACTTTTTTTCCTACAGAAAAGAAATGAGCAGTCAGGTTTATCCCACAGTGTCAGTGTTTAGAGAAAGGATTTGTTTCAGCTTTACCTCTGGACTCAACAGATCTCTAGCACTGAAATACCTGTGCTTCCTTCCCAAGCTAAACACTTCATGCAGCTTTTTACTTTAGTCTTTATCACAGAGATGCATTTCCTCCCATCAAACTCACACTGAAGCCTCAGTAGGAGTCCTTACTGGCATCAGTGCTATATAGACTAATAGCATATTTCATAACTACTCAAAAACAAATGTATTTTCCACAGAAAATGCCACTTTTTTTATCTGGAAAACTTCTAAAATCCAATTGCCACGAGTACAGCACTGGCTACAGACTGGGAAGTGACCACAAATGGTCATTTCGCTTCTAAATCTCTGTTCTGCAACACAAAAGCAACAAAAAGATCAGGAGCCTGGAGGGTAATTGGCACACCGGTATGATGGGGGTTGTTTGCACTCTTATAATTGTTTCATGAAGTCTGCATGGCAATTTCAAAGGCAGTTTTTAGATGGGTGGTTTTAAGAAAATTGCTGAGACATTATAGGCTGGGAAAGATTAATTTGCTTCAATTACCGTAATGCAGCATTGTGAAACTTCTGCAAGAGGCAGGCACCCAGCTCCATCACTGCCTCTGCTTCACCTAACTGGGACCTGGTGTACAGCACCCCGATGCGGTGCTGAGTGTGCTCGAGCATCAATGGCTGGTAAATCGGTTCCCCATCACCAGCACCTTCCCACAGCCTCTGCAGGTTTCATTGCTCTGATTTCTCCTCAGACACCAATTCTGGCTAGAAACCTGCTTTTACGTATCTGTTTCTTCTCAAAGTGAAACCTAAAGTTCTTTATTTCAGAAAGAAATTTGACCTTTGTAAGGAAACCGAACAACAGCTGGCTGATCAAATATACATTAGGAAGAATCTGCTGCCTGCTCCTTCATAGCTCTCTTTGTCCTGCAGTCACCATCCCGGTCTCTCTTCCCCTGGTACAACATTATAGCGTATTACATGACTTGTCTGTCAGCGGCCTTCCCTGCAACCCGCTGTCGGCACTGAACTGCTCCCGACTCCCAGACCGCCTCTGGTTGGGACAGGCGCTGAGCAAGATGCTTGCTAATCATCAGCAGGCTTCAGATCTATGGCACAAAATGCAGATGTTATCAAGAGAGATAGGAACAAGACTGAACTAAAGCCAAGTTCAGCCACGAGCCAAGGAACAGCACTCGGCTGTCCTGCCCTCAAAGAGCGGAGCAGGGGATGCATTTCAGAAACCCCGTTGTTTTTCAGCGCTTCTGATGATTTGTCCTAGGGGTGGGGAAGATGAAGCAATATTTGCCTCACTGCTGCTTTACTTCAGCTCTGTGAAACATTTCTGATGTAAGTCAACACATTGGGAAAGAAGTATTTTCCATATTTTAATCCAGAACACAGTCAAGGTAACACTGAAATAACCTCAGACATTCCATACCTCCACATACTACACTGTAATATTGCCTAAAAGTGATTATAACGTGCTATAACTCAATAAAAAAACTTCAAGAGTACTTCTGTGCTAACAAAGATGAAAGAGACCCAAAGACATCACTCCAAGCTGACAGTGAGTTTTTCACCACTTGAATCAATTTGCATTATCCCAAATTTAATGTGCTGTGTATGCATTAGTTTAGGAAACTGAATGCATCAGAATGATGAGCGATATAGTAATTGACTGTACGTATGGCAACTGAGTTACCTGAACACCAGATTTCATATTTCCAAGTAAAAACAATCTGCACATTTATGGCTCTTAATGACTAGATCAAGTGGAAAAATGGAATGCATATCCATCAGGAATTGTATGCATAGTTAATTAAGTCTGAAATAATAAATACTTGATTTCTACAGGATAGGGTAAACATCCAATTAAAATAAGATGCAGCATACACTTCTCTTTCTCATTAGTCAAAGCATAAAGCATTTTAACATTTCCTAAATAATTTACTTGTATTAAAATAAAGTGAAATGCTTAAAACATTAATAGGGTACTTTACAGTGCTGTAGTCAATAAGTTGCTATAGGAAGGTAATGTAAATAATTTACAGCACTATTCAGCAGAAAGAGTCTGCAGTTCTCAGCAGAGCAGGGTCCCACCAGTGCAAAGGATCGGGCACCTGGCCAAGCTACGCTAAAATCACAACTCAGCCCTGCAGACAGTGGCAAAACCCACCAGCAACCTCAGACCTGTAGACCCAACCTACATGCAGCGAATGCACCTGGTGGAGGTCCTACCACCCAAGGGCAGTGACACCACCTGCAGCAACACCTTCCTCTTATCAAGCAGTCTCCTCAGCTGCAGAAATCGCTTGTTTCCAAAGCCACTGATTTGCAACATATTTGGTCAGTTTCCACTAGCAGGTGTGGTGTTGACACTGCCCACATGTGATGGACTGTAACTCCTTCCAGGACTGCAGGCAAGGGCAGAAGTCTCAGTTTTTCTAAAGCCAGATGGATACAAGTGGTTTTGGAGCTGTGAATCTGAATAATCTGGGTTACTGATATGCAAAGCACAGCAGACATTTCGGTTTCGATTTCCTGCTAAAAGTCAAGGTATGGATGTTAAAGCTCGGCTCTCTGATGAGAAAATACATGTACTGAATACCCAAGCAGATTGCTGGATTCTGTGAATTATGACCACAGCACATCACCAGCGAGCACGTAATAGGTCTGTGCAGCTACACTAAATGAACAGGGTTTTCCCATGGATCGTTTTGCAGTGTAGAGGAAACTTCCCCCAAAATGCTTTATTATATAGCTCTAATAAATAAAAATTGATTCCACTGTAAGAAATTATCAAATGCTGCCTTTTATCAAGAGACAAAAGTAACATCCTCCTAAAACTTAGATTTACAGCTCAGACAATATATAGAAGCATGGCATTTGGCTGGGACAGCTTTTAAGATGTTTCAAATGTTAGAATCACTTTTCATTAAAGCTGTGACAGAAACTGAGAAACTGGCATAGTGCCTTTTCTTATATGTACATTAAATCACACATTTCACAGCAAGATTTTTACATTTTTTTTCTGTTTATAGAAGTCGTGTACGATATCTTCTCTGAGTCAGAGCAAGATCCATCTGTATGAAGATATATTTGCCACGTAAGGAAGAGAGCTTTAAAAATGTACTGTCCCCAAAATCCTTCATTGCAGCGTGCTCCAACGGGCATGACATTCCAGCGCTACTGTCTTTAAATAAGTGATAAATGAGATTACCGAAGGTTGACTGGCTTTGCCAGCCTTAGCCAAGCTGGTGAGGACATGTGAAAATGTCTCTAGATATAGGGGGGCAAGAAAGGGTGAGGCACTGAGGTGCCTCTTCCTTTGTGGGTCACCTGTTCTCTCCCTCATTCTTCCTGTCCCCTTCTCCCAGGACTTGCTGTGCTGCAGCATCTTTTCTCTACTAGTCCCGTTGTTAGGAGAGGCTGCTCTTATAAAGTACATTCTAAGGACTTTCTGCAATATCTTTTTGTAAACCAAGTATTACAAGCAAGGGAAAGAAATTATGACTGGGCTTTAGTCCTGAGAAGACCTTTGCCTTGGGGAATGACTCATTGTTTGAAAAATGAAACGATGATGAACTCAAACCAAAACAATCCAAACTGACAAATTCTGCCCGTGGTCTCCAGGCAGGAGCCTGCAGCACTCCCACCTTTGGCTCAGGAGACCACTG